>CM076409.1:3017158-3156026 GCA_038363315.1 Mugilogobius chulae | reverse complement strand
TGTTTTGAAGTTTATCGTTGAGCCTTATTTGGTTAAAATGTATTCTTGTGCTGCATGTGTTTTGTTTTATCTCTATTAGAAAAGATGCTACCCACTATAGTATTGACTCGAAGAGTGCCACAAAACTAGAAAAATGCATAGCAATCACCTTCAAATTGGGGGCATTTAGTGTGTCACTCGTCAGGTTGTGGTCAGGTTTTTTTACGCCTTAGCCCAATTCACACACGGGCTACTTGTTAAATGAGGTTCTTAGTGTTTAGTTTCACTTGAATAAACGTTGTGGTCGAGAGAACAAACACAGTACATTTAACCAAAAGAGTAACTTCCAAACCTTTGAGCGAGTTGAAATCTATCCGTTGTTTGATCTTGGCCTCTTCTGCCAGATACGCTGCTTCCTGTGTGAAGATGAGCTGCCGCAGACGAGGCCTGAAGCCGTTTCTGTCGTATTTCACCACAGGCACACTGTACTGGAGAACACACAACACTCTGTAAGGCAGAAGTTCTCACGATGGCGTTGCAAATCATGTTTATAACCAAATTTGAATTAAAGGAATTAAACTGTAAGGGCCCCATATACCAGTGTAGGGGGTCGACGTCACTTTCCGCCCTCGCGCATGCGGCAGAAAGAGCCGGTTTTCGTCTGGTTAGCTGGGGAAACTTTTTTGAATAAAACAAAACATGACGAGAGCAGCTGTTTGGATCAGGTCTAAACAGGTCTGACAGACTCCTGAAGCTTGAGACAGTGTTTTTGCTTGCTGTTTTTTTCACTTACCTGAATGTAAACTTATAAGGATAGGGTCAAATTTAATTTACAAACGTTGATTTAGCAGCATAACTTTTGTTTTCGCAGTGATAAACTCTTGTGTTAGCTGACAATGAGCTTTTTTGACTTATTTCCACTGTTTGTGTCTATGAGCGCGCGCATCGCCCCTGTTGATAAACAGAAAATCCCTCTATAGCGGATGTAAATCAGGTAAATGAGTTCTAAGGCTGCATTCACAATACAAACAACCGAACCGGGCTCGCTTGATTGGGAACCAAAGTTGCAACATTGTATCTTTCTCTAAATGGCTCGGTTCGCGTTCACAATACACTTTTTAACAACTGAACCAGCACTGTAGAGACATGTCTGTCCCGCCTGTAAGGCCTTGTGACAGAAACACTTAATCAGCAGAAAGAAGACACCGGCTAACTAAGCCAGCAGTAAATAATAAAATCACAAAAAAATCAACAGCATTAGCATTTACAGCTTTGGAGGCAGGATTACCTGGGGATGCTTTTGATGAGAGAAACACATTATAACATATAATATCACACAGGAGTCATTTCTGTGTAACACACTGTAGGACTTTTAAACAACAATGGACAGTTTGTGTTGTCATAGTTACCTGAATACGCTCTGGTCGAATCATCTGAAGGACTTTGAGACTTATATCTTCTTCAGCTTTCAGGAAAAAAAACCAGAGGCAGTAAGAACCTTATAAAAGTGTCTACAAAATATCTACAAAATAATATTACAGTTACCGATTCGTGTGTTGGAAAAAGGCAGACAAACGCTGAAGGGATAGTTCTCCTTTTTTCCTTTGAATATGGAGCTGGCTTGAACCTTTAGCAGCATCTACAAGGCAAACGCATCTGTAATCATCTGTATATACTGTATTGTGACATATTACATCTAATATCCTTAAAAATAAAATATCTCATTTATATTAGAATAAAAGAAGATATTTAATTGTTTTTATTACTTGTGCTTTTCGGCTGTGGAGTCATCCCTCGAATGTACAGACGCACCATGTGTCGAGTGTAGAGTTTTTTCAGGAGCTGTGACGCCTGAAACACAGACATACTGGAGGTTACACAAATCACATCACAGCGTCAGCAGCGAATGGCAAAAATGCACGAGAGCCAATGGGGAGAAAGGACTTTTTCACGTAGAAGCTCAAAACGTAACTAAAATAGGAAAAAGGTAGCTTCAGTCTGATAACAAATAAAAACTGTGACAACTTCTGAAATTCAGGATTTGAATAGGACATGCAAGAGAGAAAACCAAGTAAACAGTAGAAGAAAAGCAGATGAACAACAGGAACTCTGAGGCTTTTTACATTTCTCACTGACGCAGACTTTTGGAACTCACACAGTTCATTAATTACATTTTCTCCATAAATAACATGTTTTGACTTAGTTTGATGATAACCTAACCTTGTTGTTCAGCCACAGCCCTTCTCTTGTTACTTTCATGTGTTTTACATATTTGTCTCATTATCAATCTCATGCTGTTTGTTGTGATTCTGAGCCTCACAACTGTCTCAGTGTGGATCACGTCACTGTTCGCTTCCTGGTTTTGTTTTCACTGTCAGTTTGTTTTTGTGTTCACAAAACAAACTACGGTGGCCATGAAGGGCAAAACACAAACACAAAAGCGAAACTGCAAAAGCGAAAAACAAACTCAAATTTGAAACATAATTGATTTCTTAATCCATGCTCTTGTCTGTCACAGAACAAAGTACTGAACACCAGTGTGGCGTCCTGAGCAGAGCTGTAGGCCGTGAGCCTCCAATAGAGACGGAACTTCAAATATGTTGGAAATGTATATTCAGGCTTAAAATTGTTGTGATTCTCTGACTAATAAATGTATTTCAATTGTGTGTGTGGTATATGAAGCAATACGCCTAATATAAAAGCATTAATTTTTTTTTTTAATTTAACGTTGAAAAGACGTTGACAGCGACCTGATTTGACTAATAGCCCTACATCCAGAAGTTTGTGTTTTTGCTTTTGTGTTTTCACTTTTGCATTTGTATTTTTGCGTTTGTGTTTTTTCTTTTGTGTTTGTGTTGTCAAATTTGCCTTTGTGTTTTTGCTCTTCAGGGCCACCGTAGGCCAGGATAGTCTAAACTGACTAAACGGGCTAAAGGGATGTGAGAACTTAGTTCTTGGTACTTTCATGTGGAAAATCGCTTGCCTGACCAGCCAGCTCCTCCTAAATTCAGTTCGCATTCAGGAGTTTCTGGAACCAAAGACAGAGCCAATCACTTCGTCCAAATTAAGACGATCCAATCTCAAACGGCCGCTCCCCCTTCCCACTTTCCAAACTACCCTGGTCGCACAGCAACAGTTTCTGAAAGTGGGGCAAAAACTTTAACATTAGCACCTATATAATCTGGAACATTTAAACACGTCATTTGTTGGTTTTAGGAAAACAAAGGTTGTTTTTCTCCGTTCAACATAAAAGTTTGTGCGATGTACAAAAGCTAAAAACATCACTGAATTTAAAATAAAACAATTGTTCACTGCTATTCATAACAATACTTACTAATTACAAATTTAATGTCGCCCTGTGAAGTCACAAGCGACATTTTCTTTGGGTTTAACAAGTAATTTACTAAAGTGGTTAAGTTTAGGACTGCCTGGGGCTTAGGTCAAGATTTAGACTCTCCCTAAGAGTTGGAGCCCTGTGGTGGGCAAAAGTTGGAGGGTCCGTTTTGCCATAATGTTAAAAATAGAGCTCCAAATGTTGGAACTTATTATGTGAAAACACCTTAAGTCTTCCTCAGGTGTTTTGGAACAGGCTGCTATATAAGTTCAGTGTTTTTTGATATTTGAACAGAATTAACAACAACAACAGAATTCAAACTTTTAAGAAATACTGAGATAAGAAATAAGCTGCTTTGATAGTAAATGCATGTGCAATAATTCCTTCTCTAATTAATACATTATTTTGAATCTTATGTCATGTTTTTGAATTCAATGTAATTCAATGTGAAAGTATTCAAAGTATTCAGAGGAGGTATTCAGTATTCCTTTGAAACCTTTGACCTAAACTGTTTAAGAAGAGCGTCTGATGTCCACTCTAAAATGTTGTGTGCGTCCTCTCCGCTGCAACGAACAACGAGGGGCGCAAACATTGAAACATTTGAAGGAAATGATAAAGAACAGCGTTAAAACCATGTGCGTTCATCCTTTAAAATACGTCAAACTGAGCTTTAAAAACAGAGAAAGAAACGAAAAAGTTAAGTTTTAAAGCCTGTTGTAGTTTATTCCAGTCACCTACAGCGGATAACTGAAATTAGCAAAAACCAGCCTCTAGCACACAGCACAGTTTGTGGTATTTTGGCTAGTCCTATGTGTAAATAAGCTGTTTCTTCTCACCTCCTGCAGGACGGGAGGAGGGGTGAGCCAGGAGTCCTTCTCTAAAACCGTCCTGGGAAGATTCTCCTTGAGTCGTGTGAGGTAGCTCTGTCTCACATAGGCCAAATACTCGCTGTTGTCCACACAGGCCGGCTCGTGTCTGGTCATGAAGCCTTGATAAACCTAAAAAGAAAATATCATGTGTAACTTAAAATCTACAGAAATGATAATGTGAATATGTGGCTTTGCTTCTTCTTACTTCTTGATGACTTTCACGGCCCATCGTCTTTTTTCCTTCTCTTTTCGTGCCATTAACCCTCTCCAGCAGTTCTCAATTTTAGTAGCTAAGAAACATGATAAATGGTAAAGTAAAAATATGCACCAAGACTTTTAAAACCAAAGCATTGTCATTACCAGCTTCTCTCTGCTTGTTGTAGTCTCCTTTCACACGGTAGCCTTTGTACTTGGCTTGTATTCTCGTGGCTGCATGAAAGAACAAAAACAAAACATTACAGATGAAAAAAATATAATAATTAAAGGACAAATATCATGTATTGCATTGTTCTTGAATTGTACTCTCAAGCAACTTTATTTGGGCATCTTCTGTATTAATAGTTGTGTAATAAACCACACAACAGATGCAGAGTTTGGATGAAGCAATGTAAGAACTGTATATGTGAGCATCTATTTATATTAAATAAAATTAAATAAATTAAATTAAATTAAATTAAACTAAAAAAATAACATTAGAGCATGTATCCTTTACACTCTTTAACTTTTGGAACATTTTTAATGCTTGGTTTAATTTCCATGAAAAACTAGTTGGAGGAGACCCTCTTCCAGAACAACAAACAAATCAATTCTGACAACTCACTCTGACGTAAAACACACCTTTTTACACTTTCTTATTAGTCCAACAAAAGCATTAAAATAAATAAATTCTGTTCAATTCTATTTTTTAAATAAAAAGTTACATGTTGGTTTCCTGGAAAATCCAGACGATATATTAAAATATATCGTCTGGTCACCGTGTTCCTCTTTCGGAGTTCTGTAGCTGTGATTGACAGATTAATTAGCCAATCAGAGACATGCATTTTCCGCCGTGTAAAAACCAACATGGCTGCTCCCGACAAAAAAATACATGAAAAAAATCTCACATAGAACTGAAAAACATCGCGCATTTCTGCAGAATCAATGAGCGAAGCAAAAAACGATTTTAATGTGAGGTGAGTGAAGTTAGATTTTGGTCTAAATGACAGACAACCAATCAGCTTCTTTGTTTCATTTGCGTCACACAAATAAACTAATCTGATTGCCCGGTACGATGTAGATTTGATCTGAAACGCAGGCGGAGGGCGTGGTGACCAGACCCACTCTTCACAGTATGCTGAAGTGTGGGTTCTGGATCCAAGGCAAACATGTTGGGCCTTCAGATTTAAAGTTATCACTTTTTAATCAAAAAAATCAATTCAAAGTTTTCCATCATGCCATGTCTTACTATAGATTTTGTCAAATTGCAAAGCTGCAAAATCTGAAAGTTTGAATGTATTGATTCATTTTGTTGACATATTAGATACAAAGAACCTACAACTTAAAATCATTTTTGATTGAATGAGTTCTAAATAAAAATTGGGCTAAAATTTTAAATTTTGGTGAATTTGGTTAGACCTAAAACTTTCAGAAATCAGGTTTAGATTTAGTCATCAACAAAACCTTCCATATGTTGAAAATGTATTTTTTTTTGTACTTTTGAAGTTACAATGCCTCATGTAACTCTGCGGATGAAGTGGGTTAAATCATAATTTTAATAAATCAGTATGTGATGAGTCTGCTGAAGTTTGTCTCACCAAGCTTGTGTTTGCAGAGCTGAAAAGCATCTTCCGTTGCAAACAGTGTCCGAGGATGACGGATGAAGATTTTTGTTCTTCAACAAAAATGTTATTTATTATATCACATGTGCTAGAGAGTTTTAAATCTTGATTGTGTTGTAGATGTTTACCTGCCATCTTGTATTCGTCTGGAGTGTAACCCAAGTGTTTGATGAGACACAGGACTCCCTCTGCGGCGGTGCCTTTCCAGTTGGGCCACGTCTCTGGGCACAAGGCTTATATCTGTCAGAAAGACATGTTTTTATAGTATTGTGTGAAAAATATTAGAACCCTTCATGAAAGCTTGTGTTTAATGTCACATTTTAATGCACAGAAATTGAATCATAGTGACAAGTGCTCACAAAAGTTCAAAATGTTCTTTGGGAAGAACAAAAAAAACAAATGCTTATTTTAAATTTACAAAATTAAATATTCAAATTCTATAGTTTATAACATTTTATAAACTGCTGTGTATACAAATGGTCTTTGATAGAAAAAGTTGTAATAAATAAGAGATGTTTTGAAACTCTTTCACTTTATTTTCCGGACAGTGGAGTGCTGATGTCTCAGGGCCGCAGAGAACATTCAGGGTTTTAGAGCAGGTTCAAGATCCATCTTTTTAGCTTAACTTTTGACTAGTATTTACTATTTAAAATTTAAATGTATTTCTTTATTTATTCATTCTACTTTATGTAGGTTTTATTTCTTAGTATTGTTTAGTATTTATGTCCCACCTTTGTCCTGTTTAGCTTTTACTTATCTTGGGATGTGGATTGTTTTTAATGCACTGTTAAGCACTTGTTGTATATGTTTGTATGAAAAGCGCTTTATAAAGTTTGATTAGATTTGATGACAAATTCTTTAGAGATCTTTTTAAATCCCTGACCACATTTTTTCCCCAAAGACCTCAAATAGCTTTTTGGCTTCGCCTTTGTGCTCACTCTTACTTTAACAATCAGGAGCACTTTAAATGAAATGTCATTAGGTTTTACAGCAAGAAATCTATCAGACATAACTTAAAGGGGAATTTTAATGTAAAAATACACTTTTTTGAGTTTGTAACCGTGTATACCGATGTCTCTCATCATTAGTTTGCTCAAAGTTGTACTTGGATTGATTTATGGATGTTTGAGTAATCTTATATAGTCCTGCTGTAGATGCTGAAGTGTAAATTTCCTTTAAGTTTTGATCTAGTGCTTATGCCGTTTTAGTTTTTCTACTTCTTCAAAAAGAAAAAAGGAGAATTTCTGTTAAAATCTTTACAGTAATATGGAATGAACAAAATGTGAATTATTGCTCTACATATGTCAAAGTTTCTTCATAAATACATGAAAATAACACATTAGGTCTCCTTCAAAGACATTTACCTCTGAAGAAAGAACTCATATTTGCGTCTGTAGGCAAACCCGGCCCGTCTGACCCTCAGGTGCTCCATCAGACCCAAATATTTGACTTGATGCCTCACCAGCACGTCGTCGAAGCGTCCTGTAGAGGCACCGCAGCTCATTTACAGAAACCACAGCAGGGTGAAGAGAGAGGAAGTTCTTTTACCTGAATGTTTAGACTCGTTTGGTTTGATGCAGCGAACATACCACGCTCCTTTGACATCAGGATCTCAGTCAGACCGGTCAGACTGGCTTTAAACTGAGTCACGACCTAAATAAGACGCACCAATCAAGATCGTAACTGTTGATAAATTAAAGATTGTGGCAAAGATACAGCGGCTGCTTTACTGTTTCTGGTCTCTTCTTGCTGTCGGGTTCAGAGGCGGGAAAACACAGCTTGATAATCGCGTTTGAGGACTGGCGCATGACCTGGATTTAACAAAAAGTATTCGAAAAATCAACATGAAGTAGTTTAAAGACACAGTGCAAAATGATCTTAATTATCTTATTTCTAGCACAGTAAATCTAGGTAGAATTATTTTAAGATAAAAAAAGACATCTTGAAAATCTTATGAGTTAAAAAGGAATAAAATAAAAAATATTTTCTCAACAAATATGAACATTTTGTACATGAACACTAAAACTATAATAGCTTTTTATAGTAAACCCGGACTAAACCAGATTATAACAAGACAAGACAAGGACTAAAACTAGACTAAACCAGGACTAAAACTGAACTAAACCAGGACTAAACCAGGACTTGACTAAATTATAACAGGACAAGAAGAGGACTACAGGTGGTATAAATCAGGACTAAAGCTGAACTAAACCAGTACTAGACCAGGACTGAACAAGGACTAAAACTAGAATAAACCAGAATAAAACTGGACTAGACCAGGGCTAAAACTAGAGTATACCAGGTCTAAAACTGGACCAAACCAGGACTAAAAGCTGGACCAAACCGGAACAAAAACTGAACAGAACCAGTACTAGACCAGGACTAAAACTAGAATAAACCAGGACTAACCCAGGACTAAAACTAGACCAAACTAGGACTAAAGATGGACTAGATCAGGACTAAAACTGCACTAAACCAGGACTAACCCAGGACTAAAACTAGACCAAACTAGGACTAAAGATGGACTAGATCAGGACTAAAACTAGAGTATACCAGGTCTAAAACTGGACCAAACCAGGACTAAAGCTGGACTAAACAAGGACTAGACCAGGAATAAAACTAGAGCACACCCGGACTAAAATTGGACTAAAAGTGATATGAGCAAAAACACTAGATTTGAGTCGTACAGGACTATTCGATATTTGCTGAAATTATATGTTTTGAGGTTATTTCAATTCTAAAAAAAATAAGTTTAAAAAATTCTTGTTTTAGGAATCTTAAATAAAACAAAATGTGTTTGTTCTAGTGGCAGATGGTTTAATTTAAAGGTGGGTAGCTAACTTTTTTAGTTGTAAATTAGTAAACTTTGTGCTTTCCACTAAAAAGTAATATAGTAAATGCAGCACTTTTTGAAAAAAACTAGACCTCTGAGTACTGTCTGAACAGAATAATAAAGAATTTTAAGTTTAAAGTTCTAATCAGGAGCTGAATGCTGCGCTCTGATTGGCTGAGCTTGGGGCGGTCACTCCAGTTTCACTTTGCTGTTTGTAAAAAGAGGTTATAAGCCATAAATGCAACAAAAATTAATATATGTCAATATTAACCATGAGTTGAAGGATTTATGAGAAGTTGTCAGGTATAAAACCTAAATCGTGTTTGCAGTGTGAAAATCAGCTACCCCACCTTTAATTTTAAGTATTTTTAACTTGTTTTATGAAGGTAATTATGAGTTTTATGAGTGTAAGAATCGTACCTCTTTGCCAGTGCGATACAAAAGGTCGTTATTTTTGTCCAAGAATCCTGAAACACAAAATGTTACACTATTGAAGTGTAAATGTTTCAAAATACAGTTGATTTGATTATCTTTTTTAGACCTTACCTACGACACAATATGTCACCTCGCCGGCGTAGTGCAGGAGACGAAAATCTCCCCCTTTCCAGTGTTTTTCTGGTCTTCTGATTTGCAAGTTTGTGTCTGTGAAAAAGGATTATGAAACTACTGACAATAGTATTTTGATGTTTTTTTGCCATCTCAATCATTCAGATGATATTAATTCATTTGTCAGAAATGTGTTTAATTATGCCCTTAAGTATATTATTTATCAGACAAGGTGAAATGTCTGTAAAATTAGTCACAGATCACCTCCTTTCACTTTTATTTAAAAGTTTTGTTTTAAGCAACCTCTCTTTGATCTGAATGATCTGCCTGTGCTCAATATTCCATTTCTTGTATATTTCAAAATTGAAAAATTGACCCTTTGCACGTGTGGTCAGGCTCTTCGAGGGAACGCCCACTTCTCCATGATGGAGACAAAAGTGCTGTCTGTGTGCATTACAACTATGGAAACTTTGACTGACTGTTTCTAAGTTACTTTTATTGATTTCAATTGTTAAATGGCTGTATCTCGTGGAACACGCTGCACTAACCGGCAGGAGGTTGTAAGTCTAAACCTGGAGCTTTTTCGTTTACATTGTGATGAAGATAGAAGACGCCAGTGGATGGCAGCAATAAATCAAAAGAACTGGAATCTCTCTAAGTTGTTACAAATTTGCAGTGAACTCTTTAAACAAGTTAAGTCAATGCCAATGAGAAAAAACATTTATGACATTTGGAAAAAAAAGATGCAATGAATATCTGAAAAAGTCTGCATTATGCGTGGCTAACACTAGCCTCACATGATCTACAGCCAAGTCACTGAAAAAGCAACAAGAGTCAAACTCTTGTTGCTTTTAAATCTGCTCCAGTGTGAGACAAAACCCTGTTTACCACATAATGGTACAAAATACTGAATACAACTAAAGGCTTTTTCTCATATATAGTGTTCTTCCCAGCAATGGAAATGAAAAACAGGGAACTATCAAAATTAGTTTTGAAATTGAAGAACTTTGATAACACTGGTGTGACATGTAACACAACTGTCAAAAGTTATGGTCTGAGCACTGATTTTCTCAAATCAAAATTTCACTCACGTAACAAAATGTGGATGATTCCCAATTTCTTCTTCCATCTTTTCCAGGAAGGTTAAGTCCGTGGCTTCACCAGGACGTAAACATTCTTCATCCTAAAAAGAAAAAGCACAAATCTCTTTAATCCTCAAAGAATGGGTGGAGGGAAAAAAAAGTGTCTTTTTTCTTTTTGTCTATCTCAGATTAAAACAGAGATCATAATTATGACACAATAAAGTATAAAAAAAATAATAATAATAATAATAATCCTCAAAGAATAAATAATAAACTTGCTTAATCCAATGTTTTTATTTACCAACAGTGAGATGATCCCTGTGTGCTTTGCCTCGACAAGATCACAGATGATTTTGTTGTTGAAGTATGGCACTGGTTCCCACTGCAAAGGAAAAACATTAATATATCCTATGACTTTACAAAATGACAAAATATAAGCGTTGATAATACTTCAATTCCTTCGATCCCGTACTCTTCTTGTTCAGATTTGAGGGTCAACTGGATGAAAAGCTGCTGCAACTTCTCATTGCAGTAGTTGATGCAAAACTGTTCAAAACTAAAACATTTAAATTAAGTAAATATTTCACTAATTCTTTAACTCTGAAGCGACAGAAAATTGACTTACCTGTTCACACTAAACACCTCGAATCCATAAATGTCCAATAAACCAATCACAGTTTTTCTAGAAGAGTCCTGTTTGAATCAAATGGAGATTTCTTAGATACCAGATAAACAACAGAAACGCTAACAAATCCAAATGTGTTTTTCTTTATTTATCTAAAGTAGTTTCACTGACTTTGTTTGCTAATGATTCGTTGACCTTGTTGACCAGCCAGTTAAACGTCCGGCCGTAAATGGCTTTGGCAAGAGCATCTCTGGCATAAACAGCATGTTCCACGGAGAAAGGAGTGTGCACCTTCAAACAAACATGAAATCATAACGAATAAGCACAGTAGTAGTTAAAGGCATGGTGCATGTTTAATCATGTTATAACAGTGCTCTCATTGCTACATTACTCAAAGTTGTATCTGGGTTCATTCATGCATGTTTGAGTAATCTTGTATTGTCCGTTATGGTGAAGAATGTAAGGTCAGTGCACACCCGGAAGATCTACTATAAGGCAAAGCACAGCTACTTTGTAGATTTGGGTCGCTGCGCAGCACCTGAAAATGTCCCTGCCAGTGTGATGTTGAGATTGGACTCTCGTCGAGATGGGAACCCCTCTTTAGCTTTAGTGATTGTGCATAGGTCAGTGGACTGTGCATGACGTACCGAGCTTCCCACGGTAAATGGATTACAATTAATTCTGCTAAGTTTAGGTAAAATTAGCTAGAAAGCTAAATTTATGATTGGTGCTTGGGTGAGGGTTAGCAAAAGTAATATGAAAATAAAAATAGATCACTGTTTTTCTAGCACTAACTTTAAAGGGAACCCTGGTTATAAAGACAAATATGGCTAAAACACCAGTACTGCTCATGCTTATTAAAATAAATTACAAACAAATATGTAACTGCTTACTATTTTTTATAAAATTGTCATTGTTTATGTTGTTTTCAAGCCACTGGGAGCCA
Source organism: Mugilogobius chulae (assembly GCA_038363315.1). Lineage (NCBI taxonomy): Eukaryota > Metazoa > Chordata > Actinopteri > Gobiiformes > Gobiidae > Mugilogobius > Mugilogobius chulae. The sequence goes on along the minus strand of CM076409.1, from coordinate 3,143,995 downwards.
CCATTTTGGTTGATGACATAAAATAGTGTTTCCATGGTTACTCCCACAGTTTCATTTGTGAACAGTTGCCACAAAAACACCACTGACAGTGTCCAGTTCTTGCCTCTTCCTCTTGATTAGCTTCAGTTTTACTAGATTCCACATAATCGTTCTGTATTTGGCTCAAACTGACAAGGTTTAACCCAGGAATTCATGTTGCTTAGTTACCTGCTACTGCCTGTTACCTTGACAACACTATTTTATGTCACAACCACAGCAAAATGGCAGCCTCCATGTCATCTCTTCATAACACTATTTTAATAAAACTACAAATACTTCCAAGGTATTTGTCCTGTATTTATATAAGTGATGATATTATAAGTGTTTTAGGATAAACATGTGATTATATCCAGGGTTCGCTTTAAACAAGGGTTTCCATCTCGACGTTACACCGGTAGTTTCTTCTCTCGTGATTTAGAGCGTACAGTAGTTTTCTGTGAGAATCATAAACTTTGCGGTTTGTCACACCAAAATTCCTCATATGTCACTTTCACTTTTGAAAATTTTTAGTTATTCTTAAAAACTTTTCGGCTCGTTGGAAAATAACACAGAGTGTCGCGGCATTCAGTGCTGACGCGCTGCACGCTGCTGTGCTTTGTGTGTTGGCCTTTAGGTAAATGAGCAAAACAAGTGACTGCTGTAAAAAGTGGTTTATGTTAAAAGAGAATAAAAATAATGCACAGTGTCTTTAATGTATCAGATAATAAATTGTGTAACCTCTTCAGTCTTGGCTTCAATCTTCTTATGAGTTAATCCATGTTGAAGCACCGGAGCAGGAATGCCAAGTAACTGCGTCACAACAGTTTATCAGGGTTACTTTCATACACATTTTTCTTCAGACAGCTTCCAGTACCTTTGACACCCAGTGGACTTCCTGACTGTTGTTGAGCGTGGCGTATCCTTGAGCACCGGCGTTAAATTTAATGTTCCCCAAATGAAGAACACTGGCAATTATTGCAAACAGGTTCTGTGTTGAAGAGAATTAGATTAAATGATATTATTGAACCATGAGTTTTTCCTTACTATATATTTATTTGAACAAAAGTGAAAAAGTAAAAAGAATTAAGTATTTACATTTCAAATACTTAAAAACACATGAGAAACTTAAACATGTAACAAAATAACTTTTTTAAATATACTGTATATTTAAATATATAAAAACAAACAAACATTTACCGCTGTGGATCTCAGCCCCAAATTAAAATATAAAATATACTTACTAACTACAAAAATACTGATTACAAATATAAATCTATAAAAATATAAATTATTGGATATTATTAATATTGTTAATGAGTTTGACAGGTGTCTACAATTTTCAAATTTTAACTTAATTTGATAGAGTATTACCTGTTGAAAATATAAACTATAGTTTTCCATGAATCAAGAACAAGTTTGTGAAGAAAAGTTTGAAAATACAGTATATTGAAAACTTAAAATAACTTAAAGAAGAGCAGAGTTTTAAACTGATGACATTACAGACGAAAACATTTCCATTTTTTTTGTTTCAGTGAAATTATATCAACCTATTATACCCACTATATAATATAATAAACTAATAATCATCATCTGAATCATAATAATAATAATAATGCTTCTCTTACTTCGATGTCGGCCTCGCTGAAGTCTATCACAGAGAGAGCATTTCGAACTGTTCTCCAGTCACTTTTATCGTTGATGGAGCTGACTTTGGGACAGTTTCCCTGATGGACACAAACATAATTAATTCTGTGTTATTTTTTCACCGGGTCACAGTGTGTTTTATAATCGTCCTCCTCACCTGCATGAGATAACTGTAAACCTGACAGTTCCTCTCCAGACCCAGCCACCGCAGCAGCTCCTCCTCGCCGCCCTCCACCAGCTGGTAGAAAATGTGGAAGTTTCTCTCACCGTGATTCTGGTGAACGACACGAGACTTTTCCAGGAGGTAACTGAGAATGTGACCCCCGACAGCCCCGCCCTGAAACAGATGTCCAGGTCTCAGTATTGTGTTTAGATCAACTTCTAACGCAACACAAAGTTTACACGTTTTGAAAGAGTAATAATGTAATAATCTGTAAGATTTTATCTATTATAAGAAGATATTTAATGTTATGTGATTGTATTGTATTTGCATTTAATCTCATGAAGGAAACATGTTAAGGCCAACAATAGTAAAAGAGTCCTCAACAAAAAGAATCTGTTATCATAAATTGCAAGGGATTACACTCAAAAAATGTAATGCTTTATCCAAATTTCTTAGATTAAATTCTTCAAGAGCAGAACTACTACAAGACACACAAAGGGAATTTCTTAATAACCTAATAAAGACAAAAGTTTGAAAATTTGTAGACAAAGGACCAGGGCACTTTCAAAATCCTGAGTATGATCCTGTTGTAAAACCAAACTGAAATTTTTATTAAAAACATGTAATTCTTTGATTTGTGTTTTATGTTTTAATAATAGCATTCTGTCTGAAGTTCGCAACGAGTTAATGGCGGCACAGTGGCAGAGCGGTTAGCGCTCTGGCCTCAAAGCCAGAAGGTTGCAGGTTCAATTTCCGCATGGCCCAGGACCTTTCTGTGTGGAGTTTGCATGTTCCTCCCTGTGTCTGGGTGGTTTCCTCCGGGCACTCTGGTTTCCCCACCAACCAATGCATAGGGAACACTTGGTGGTAGTTGGAGATTGAGACGCCAGGTGTTTGGGCGAATCGCCTCTGCTGAGCTTCTACTATCACTGAGTGGGGAGGGAAGTGGTTAATCTCTCTGTGAAGCGCTTTGTGACTCTGTCTGTGAAATGCGCTACACAAATAAAGATTACTTACTTACTTACTTAATAATAATAAAAAAAAATCACATGTAAAGATGGTTAGAACTGGATTAAGAACTGTTTTGTAGTTTCATCTAAATCTGACAATAGAAAAGATTATCTTTACATGTTTCGCCAGTCACCTCTGTCTTCAAAAACACATAAAATAAACTATAGGGAACTTGTCTTAGCATTTTGGCATAAAAAGAAGAAGTTATTGACTGCACTTGCAGATCAAGGTCCTGCGAGCAAACACTTAACTGAGCCCAGACACGGAGGACTCCCGAGGATTTGTCACTGGTCCATTAATTATGAATTAACTGACATTTCTCTCTTAGTTCTATAGATTATTGTGCTAGTAATATTATTTTTTGTAAAATATTGCAATTGTGAAGTTTTTTCTAGGCAAAACTATGTTAAATAAGGATGAATGAATGAGAGAGAAAGAGAGAGAGAGAGAGAGAGAGAGAGAGAGAGAGAGAGTGTCAGCTGAAAGATGTGTGAGAGTTTGTGCACAGTCTATTACTGCCTTCTTCCACATTATGTAACTGTACATTGTCCTGTTAAATCAAGAAATGAAATTAAATGGTCCACTTTAGCTGAATTTAAAATTACTCAATATACATTTATATTCCTTTTCTCGCTTCTTGATGTTTCATGAGAATATTTTTGTACTACAAAAAAAAAAAAAAAAAAAAGAAAAATCACAAATTTGAGCATGTATCATTAGAAAAAAAAATTAACAATGTAGTACAAAATGTATTTTACTTCCTGAACAGTTTCAGAATGGTCTTGGGCTTTAACAGAACAACTACATGTAGATCACACAGAAACATCATTTTATGCTGCACAAGCTTTAGTTTATACAGATTTAAACCGCAGCAGTCAGTGTTTTTGTAAAATAAAGGACTTTTTATTGTTTGGGGAAAGAATTATAGTGTATCTAAAATAGCAGCCAATGCATTTGTTCAAATTTTGATTTCAGTTTGACTGCAGCCCAGACCCTAAGTAAATATGCTTTAATGTTTTAATGCTTTAATTGTTGTACCTATAATTAATGCAACAAATGAAACAGCCTGTATGTACTGTATGACTTGTGTGATTAGAATTCTAGATACAAAGAGCCAAGAGCAAATTGCTAATCACACCTTTTAGTGTTTTGGCTGTACCTGGTGGTCAAACTGGATATCCATGTACTTCCCAAAGCGACTGGAGTTGTCGTTCTTCAGTGTTTTGGCGTTCCCAAAAGCCTGGAATGTTAATGCAAAGCTGACACGCAGGTTGAGCCATTGAAACTACATCTGTCTCTCTGCACACAGGTCACAGATACTGACCTCCAGCACTGGGTTTGACAGCAGCAGACGGTCTCGAATGTTGTTGAGGAGTTTCGTACTGGGGCAGCTGACGGCGTAAAACTGCAGGATTTTCTTGGAGGCCTCGGTTTTGCCTGCGCCGCTCTCGCCCGAGATGAGGATGAAGTGATTGTTGAACTCTGACATCATGGTGCGAAAGGCATTGTCTGCGAGAGCGTAGCTGAAAGAACAGACAGACAATTGTAAAGATTTCATAGTTTAAATGTGGAGACATTAAAGTGCTTCTAAAAGGTTAAATAAAGTTTTTCTGCAAAATATAGTGAACTTGATTACAGTATATAAACACTTGTTTTCACTCATTTAGGCTATTTTGATAAAGTTTAAATTATCTTTTCCACTGCAAATATGACATATGTAGAATTATACTGCGTTATAGTCATCCTCGGAGGTCGGACTTTTTCTTCGAGTGTTGTGTAGGATGTCCCGCTTTTGGTTGTGCAGTCACATTATTTGGGCTTTTGTCCTGGCATATCACAGCTGTGTTCCGCTGTTTCACTGTTGATCGGACAAGACAATTACAACACTTATAGCGCAGTGTTAAAACGTGAATTTGGGCGTCTGTTTGGTGTATGTTTGTGCGTTCGTGGGATGAGCTGTATCAATATATCGCCGCAGTTGTTCCCGCCAACCGTTTGTGAGAGAGACTTGTAAGCGTCATCAACAAGAAAGAAAGGCACATGTCATGATCGTGAAAATTGACGAAACTATGGCCAGTGAGGCAAAGAGAGACGCTTGTGTGTTCCAGTAGTTAAGGTCCATTATTTTTACAGTACAGTTATGAGCCAATCAAGTAATACATAGCTTGGTAAACTGCCAAAATACAGATCTCTTTATGTAAGTTTATTAACTCTGATATTGCCGTTACATTTACAGCTTGTAAAACATCACAAGAGAACGAATTTGGGTTTTTGTTTACATTAGTTCTGTGTTCCCTTCAGCAGCATTAGCATTGCAGCACATAACAGCAGGTTTATAATGGCAGAAGCTCATAAGCAACGCAGGAGCAGAGTCACAGAAGCGAGTGAACTGTAGAGACAAACTAAAGACAAAATAACAGATACGATCAGTACCTCTCAAAACGCAGGACGCTGCCATGTTCGATATTCTACATTGGACTCTGAAAATCTGAGTAGGAACTGCGAGTTGAGGGGCTGCTCCAGTGAGAAGATCAAGCTCCAAGTATCACTGGAGCACACTATGAATTCCACTAATGTTACCTAGCAACCACATTGTAAATATGGGCCAAAATTCACATAAATGACACAAATGTTTGCTAATAATTGTTTGAACTGGAGGGAAACTGTGTCAGTTGTGTGTTAATTGTCTTTGAATTTCAGTGCTTTTTGACAACACACGTGGAGGATTTCTCAAATGACTTCCTGTAATTTTCATTTTATTTATCAATTTCCTCATAATTTGTAAGTTAACTGCTGTAAAAATATATATGATAAATATTTACCACAAGGACCATCGCCGCAAACTAAGTCAAAATTAGAAAAATGTGATAATCAGTCCTATGAGCTTTGACTGAATCTTTTTAATACGTAGTAGGTATTTTGTGTTTGTGTATATTTGTATTATGGTGTAGGCTGCACCATTAATCGTTATTTTAAGGCAACAACTTTTGAAGCATCATAATTTCCTCCACAATCTACAAAATATGTCCATCAACAGGCATCTTAAGGATATGTAGTAATATTGATGAATGACAACTATGATAGTTGTTTGACATGCCTGGTTTCAAAAATGGACTTTGTATTACTTTTATTAACTTTTCTATTATTTATTTGTTTATTAAAGCCTAAAACACAAATCTTATTGCACATTGTCACTTTACTAGTCAATGCAGGCTACATACCCTACTGTTGAGTATATCAACAAATGCAAATGTAATAAGAACATTGTGTATCTTACATATGAGGAGGGAGCTCAAAGAAGTTGACGCCCATGTAAAGGTCCATCTGCTTCTGCGTGTACATGTCTAACTCTTTATAAGGATTCACAGAAACCAGGAGAGTCCCGATGTAGGTCTGCAGAGAAACATGCAACAACAGTGTTTTACACTTGCATTTGAGATCATTTAGCTTCAACAATAAATAAAACAAATAAATGAGAATAAGTAGGTCTCTTATTAGTAAAAAAGAACTTTTCAAGCCACTTGATTACATCTTATTGCTAAGAAAGGAGAGTGAGCATGTTTCGTTGCTTATTAGTTTGTAATATACTGAATGCTAAGGGAATCAGCAGCCACTGACATGAAGGTAATAATAAGAACCCCTTTATATTGACCCTATTTTGTCCCGCCTACTTTTCTAGGACGGGCACTCTGTTAGCTGCAGTGTTTTCCATTTAATAGAGACAGACTGTTATACCTTAACAGAGCTGATTTCCAAGCACCTAGGGTCAATAGATAAGTAATAGTTGTGAACCTACAGCCTAATAATAAGTTGAACAGTGGTGGGTGTGTCACAAGACAAGTAATTATTTCAAGACAAGTAATTATTTCAAGACAAGTAATTATTTCGTCCTGCCCACTATTCTTGGCAGTGCACTTCATGTTTAGCTCTGTTAAGACGCTATACACAACTTTTTTTTTTTGTTAACAATAAAATAACCTAAAAGCAATTTCCCCCCAGCACAGATATCTTGTTAAAGTAAAATGTACTTTTGTGAAAATTTGTCTGCAGTGTAGGGCTGGGTATTGCCAAGAGCCTCAATACGAACAAGATATATTTTACTGACTAAATGAGAAAATGTATAGAAAAAGTATTCCTGTCTGTTACTACAGCCTCCTTAAAATCAAATTGTCACTTTCAGGGTTTCAGTCTTAAAACAGCAGTCCAGGGTCAGAAGTGTAACATTTTTACGAGTTTAAGGATTCAAATCACAAAGTTTAGTGAATGAAAAATCCCTATACGCCTCACTGTATCGATGCATACAGTGTCCTCTCTACATCTAATAAAGTACTGTTGTTCGTTCGATATTGTTATTTGGTTAGTTGTCCTGAGCATACTGACATTCTTCGCTCCTAACAGCTGTGAAAAAAGCTTAAAACACATTGTAGTGAACAATTCAGAGGCTCAGAATGCATTTGATAAGGAAATAAAACGTATTATTGTCTTTATATTATCTTGTGGGAAGCTGCATATGGTGTAGGTGGAAAATAAATAAAAAAAACTAAAATAAGTACAGAGAAAAAACATCCTTACGTAGATGAGGTTTTCATGGAATCGCTTCCTGAGGTTGTCCAGGAAGGCCGTCTCGCTGGTGTAAGCGTCCAGAAGAACAAAGTCCTGGATCCCAACTCGATCTCGGGCCGTGAGAGAGGCCTCCATGTTCCTCAAGATCCGATTACACCGCTGCTCCAGACTCTGCGAATGAAGACACACACACAAAGATATAAGTAAAATAAATGTTTGTAGTTTTCTTCATCAAACCAGTCTTAGTGTTCTTAGTAATCACAGCTGGACATTTGGTTTTCAGCTGACAGCTCACATCCTGATGGTGGCCATATTTGCTCACTTCCAGATTAGGCAGCGAGTGTCCTTGATGGTTTCCTCTATGTGTGACAAGTCCAAATCCTGCTACATTATCTAATCTGCTTCCTAAAGTGAACATCCCACAAGGACACAAATAGGCCCAGAGGATACATAGAGTCTTACCTTGCATTAGCAGATAAATCCTCCTGACTACAAACCTAGCTTCAAATTTGGGGATGTGTTGTCAGCAGCTGCACTGAATGGTTCCTGACTGGTTGACTCAAACACAGATGAGAACTTTCTCTGAAGGTTAAGCACTCAAAATTATTAATATAATCTGTTCACTTTGCTAAGCTTTGGCAAAAATATGAAAAATAATTTATACTAAAACTACAGAGAACAAAAATACAGCACTTTTAAGTTTTTCAGCATTTTAATGAACGAAACTCAAAACACTTTGAAATGTAGTTCACAAATCTGTGTTAGTGAGCACTTTTTAGCCTAAATAACCCATTCCACCACAATAGTGTGACATATCAAGAGGCTGGTTTCTTGCATAGCCTTGGGCTGACCAAGGACACTACATGACATACGTAGATGATGCAGGTTTTGATGGCACAGGCAGACAGCAGGGGCCACCAGAGCAGTTGCCAGTGAAATGTTAAGTCAGCATTTTGGAAATTTGGCAGGACATTCAACTGGTCGTGCTGCAATAATATTAACAGAGACACTGCAGGTTTAGAACCTCTTCCCTCAGGTACGAGATATAGTTCCAAGATGTACGACAAATAGATGGAAAAATGATTTAGTTCCCTTTGTAATCAGTTTAACAAATGATAAGAGATATTTTTCGGTTGTTTTTGAATAAGGTTGCACCAACATGATGTATATTGCACTTATTTAACCCCCATTTTTAATGTAACTTTGGTTACATGTCAGCTGTGTGTATGTTTTCTTGTGCTGCTGCCAATGAATTGCCCCATGGGGATCTAATAAAGTCAAAGTTCATAAGACACCATTGAAACAGCCTAACTACATGAACAATATGAGAATTGTAAAAAATAACACACAGAGATGACAAAAAGAATGTTTTTGAAAGATCTAACGTTTTAACAGCACAAGTTGTTCATTTTTGTCTAAAGGTGTTTTTTAATTGTCATTGTAGTATCAAAATTAGTATTAAGTCAGTCATTTAGAACTGAAATCAATTTCTATATTTTAGTATTGTGAGTCGTCAGCTCAGTCGTATCAATCTGCAGGTGAAAGTTAACACGTGAGTCTATTCAATCCTCTCGCTCAGCCTCTGGTTCAAAGATGACAACATGCCAAGAAGAAGAGTGCACTGCACTTTAATTACTCTGCTATCAAAGAGGCTCTGTGTGCACGCTCCAGTGGATCTCATCACGGGCCAAGTCAACCTGCCTCCAAGTCATCCACAAATTAAATATCAGGATATTAGGAAGCATAAACTGCATCTATTTAAGAAGAAATAAATGTATAGATGTATTGTATAGCATATTTCTAGTTTTGCTATCGACCACAGCAAATAAAACAAGATGTATTAAAAAGATTTCATTACCTGCCCAAGTCCAGAACAGCAGAGCAAACTGTATCTTTCCCAAAACAGAAAATCTTTTTATATTGTGGGGAAAAAGGTGTGTCGGACTCGGGAAGCTCTGATAGATTGCAGCTTTGACTTCCTTCACAAGGAAAGCATCAATTATGAAGAGGAGGCCACAAAGGAAGCAATGTGGTTCTAAATATAATGTTCAGAGGATGATTTATAGAAAAGTGCAGAAGAACCCTAGTGCACCACAACACTGTGTAATATTGGAAAATAAAAATAAATAATAGTAATCTAATGATAAAACACACGTTGCAAATGCTTTACAATTGACTGACTGGTTTTGTTGCAGTTTAAATACATTCTACTTTCACAGTATCCTCTTTCTTATTCTACAACGGCGGCAACAGCATTTTTGAAAATTTTCAGTTCACCTCCTCAACTTTGGTAAATCAAACCTTTTTTGGAAAACACACTTATGTAATTTTGTAAATATTGTCCATTACAAATTTTAATTAGGAATGGTGAATATTTTTTTTTTTTGAAAAAGGTCGACCAAAGAGATGTCCATCAACGATTAACCGACTAAAAGGCGTGACAAAAGCTCTGACGCTAACTTTTTAAAAATTTGACATTATGTCTCCATTGACTCTAATGGATTTTTTATTCAGACCTACATTTAGAAGCTTCAATAGGCACATAGTATGGTGGTAGCGTCAATCCTTATTGAATACATATTTTTTAATACAATTTGAGAGTAGAAATGTCACTTATTGCCTCTGCTGATTTAAAAAAAAAAAGATTAAATTTATTGCTTATAAATGTTGAGGACAACACTACAGGCTGATCATTTGCATTAACAACTTGTTATTAATTTGTTTTCAGACTTTGTAAAAATTAGACTGTGGGAGCTAGGGAACACTGCGGGATGCCACCTGCTAACCTCTATAATTGAATAGCTGCAATTAATCAATTAACTTGTAGCAGCCCTACTTTGCTTTCCTTATCAAAAGACACTATTTTGATTTGTGTTGAGCTGTTGCTAAAGAGGGAGGTTCTATGTCAAATTCAGAGAGGAATCTTTGCACATGGAGAAAAATAGACAGTTTACATAAATACTGATCAAATCAAATTTGGTTTTGCCTAATCCAAGTACTGTACATGATGATGAATAATCTACCAAAGAAAACAAATCATCTACTTTAGCTACTGCTGTATTCCATGCTCAGCCCTTTTGTTTTTAGTCATCTTTCTGATAAGATTAAAACACACAATTGAAGCAACCAAAGGTGAATAAAAGCATAGTATATTTAGTGTAAACATTTTGAGTTCAGCAGTCCAGGTAAGTCTATCTGACCTGAGAGGGCGCTCTATTGTCCCCGTGTTTCCAGGATGGCACAGGATCCTGTTACCGGTCACAAAGTGGCAGTTATGCTCCTGAAAGAGATAGCGCTCCTCGTGGGCCACTGACAGACACCTCACATCGCCCCCGGCAACGCACGTTTAGGGGCTCGGGGTGTGCGCCGAAACCTGAGCAGACCTCCATCGCAAACTGCCTCCTGGGACGCTGCTCTGTCACCAGAGTTAAACTGTACGGCTGGGACTGTATAGCATTCTGCATTATGTTATAACAACGCTTACATGAGAGCTTGTATGATAAAGTGCACAGTTAAAGATGCACTGAGTAACTTTTCTGGAGGATACGCCACTTCTTCATAGATACACTAAATTTGCCTACAATATTAGTCAGGTCTGTGGAAAAGTGCCTCCACACTCACAGAATACATGTTTTCAAGCTATTTTGAGTAATGACACACATTATTAACTAATGCAAGGTAAATATATTTAGTTCCATACTGTCGGACAATCTAGGCAAATTAAAACATCACTACGGAGATAAGGAGGTAAATTACAGCCTCCTAAAAAGTTACATAGTGCACCTTTAAAGTAAATTCAAATAGACTTTATGCTCTGTCACAGCTGATGTGGACATTAGTTTTGTCAACACCTTTTCATAATTCATCAGCACCAAAGTGGATTGACAGAAAAGGGACAAAACTTGCATTACTTTTCAGCCATTAATTATCCTATTTGTATTATTATTAGTTTTTATGTATTTAATTTATTTATTTAATAGTTATTTAAGTAATAGCCAGGCTAGCGCCTCCAATTAATTTCACTTCAATCCACCTAAAAGGTCAGGTATCACAACTACTGACGATTCCTGAAAACCAGGAAGTTCAATGGTCCAATCAGCGAAGCATTGAGTCTGTTGGAGCAAGCGGTCTGTTGGCCAAAACAACCCAAGCTGAGATAACACACTGATGTTCAGGCACAGCTTTTTGTCCCTGTCTACCACGAAGCAAATTAACTCCAATGATGTGATGTCAGACCATTTCCACAAAGTAAAATAAAACTATCTAACAGGCATCAGGTATAGTGATTATATAGTATTGTGAGAAAAGTGTATCGTCTTTTCCTTTATAGCCTACTGTATGCAAGAGATTAAAGTCATGGAAGTGGAAGTGAGTGACGGTTCCCTTATAAAAGTCCTTTTTACTTAGAGGAAAAGCTTATATAAACTGTATGTCCTTCAAGGTCTGTTTCCTTTATTTACCTCTAAGCAATGTTCTTTTATCAATAAATGCAATATGTGACTTTTTATACTCCAGAAATTGTATTAGTTACTGTATATTCAAATACAAACAATTTGTACCACTATACTATCTTATAAACCTGTGGAAAACACTCATCAAATCAGACATTTGTGTTAAATTATCTGTTACGTAATACTACAGGGGTCTTCAACCTTTTCCCCCGGAGAGTAACTTACAAAAACATCAATGAGCTACTTTTTTTTAGCAGACACAATAACTTTGTATTGGGTACAATGAGGTGTCTATGAAGCATTAATCGCAATCTGTTCACAGAGTTGGGGATCTACAGTTTCTTTTACGCTGTTATTAAACAGGTAATTAATAATATTTCAATTTAAAAGTACAATAAGGCTTTGGGTGCCATAGAAATAATGGCAAAGCCGTCATGTTTCTTGTCGGGTTTCTATAGGAATACATTAGCCAACACGATTCAAAAAACTAAACCAAACAGTCGTGGGAAAAACTAAACAAAAAAATGTTGGAACAGTACTGTACTTTATAGTGTCAAATATGCTTAACACCATTTTCTCTATTGATTTAACCAACAGAACTTCCTTCTCATGAGTGATGGCCTGATCTCAAGCCTTATATGCATGATTCTAAAAGACACCTGAAAGATGCTTACAAAAATTATTTAACTACTGGTTTTGTAACAGTTATTATTTTGTGTATGAAGAAGAAATAATTAAGGCATGTTAGGTTGCTTAAAATGAATTGATAAATATAGTATAATCAAACACACTTCAGATTACCTGTCTCACTTCCAGTCTCCGGTGTGTCATGGCTGAGTTTTGGAGAACTTCAGGAATCTTCAGACGAAAGAGACAGTCATCCGCTGAGAGGTTGTCCTACAGCTCTCCAATTCAATCCTCACCAAAAAAAACTTCACCGTCAGAAGAATGCCAGCTTTAGATCCTGGTCGGGAACAGGAATGGTCTGCTTTTGGGCGCAGAGAGGCAGAGTGAAGTGGTAGTTTTGTGGTTGTTCTGTGGTGGTTCTGTATTAGTTCTGTGGTACTTCTGTCGTAGTTCTGTGGTACTTCTGTGGTAGTGCTGTGGTAATGCTCCAGTGGTCTAGCGGTGCCGGTCCGGAGCCTGTGCCTGGTGGTAATAAGGCTGTAATGAGCGATCTGGCCCTGGAAGCAGCGAGGTGGTTAAACATTTATGGAGCTCAGGTAGTGAACATTCAGTCAGTGCCTCACCTGAGCGTGGAGCCTGGAGAGCGTATGTAGGCTAACACAAGGATGTGGAAACTCGATCCCTCGGAGACCCGTCCTCACCTTTCTCCCCACAAAATTACAGTCTAGGTATTGCATTACTGATCTTTGATTAGGTAGATGGATTTCAAACTAATTACTAGCTGTGCATTAAAGTTAATGCGGATTAGGCCCAAACAGTGACAGCCACTATTAACATGGGCTATTTATGTATTTCTATGAGCATATGTTTGATTTCAAGGTTGAATAAAATTAGAATTAAGCTCAGTATTCAATATCAAGCTTGAAGAATAAATAGAAAACAAGGCTTTTGATTGTATTGATAATGCATTTGAATAAATTACATTTCTCATTGTTCACTTCTCAAAGGTTTGCGGCCAGTGTAACCTCTTAGCCCGGCTGTTTAAATTTTAAATTCAAGCTTCCTGTAAGCATAAACACAGGCATCTTGTATTTCTACTTTAACTTTGGCCCAAACAAATAGTGACATGAGAATATGGGCCAATGGAAAACCTCCATTAACATAAAGTAATCCATTATGCAAATATGGGTCCATTGTGTCTAATGGAAATTTAGACTTCTCTTGGAAAAACTTAATTAGGCCTGTAATGAGGTTTGATTTGCAACTAATCGATTATTGAAATGATTGTCGATTAAATTGGTAATTGAATATCAATATCATTAACAGGTTTTTATATCTGTCTTGTTATATGTCTGTGATTGTATGTTGTTACTTACTGAGTTACTTAGTTATTTACTTGCTTAGTTACTTACTTTACTTAAATGTTTACTTACTTAACAATAGACAGGAAAGGTGAGTGCATCAGTGCTCTGCCAGGATTCAGGCGGTAGAGATGACATGTAAAAAAAAACTGACTTACTGACTTAAAAGTCCAGGACATATGCCCTGAGGAAGATCACGTCGGTGTGGTTGAAACGCGTCGGCATGTCCCTTTTGCCACCATAAAAGACTTTGAAGTCAGTGTGCCTCTGACACTTTTTCTTCTGTTTTTACATATTTACTTATACTTAGTTACTTACTGACTTAAAATGTAGATTGTGGTGAAGGCCAGATTGGTTCACTCATGTTCAATCAATTTAAATTAGTGACTAGAAACATAGATGTTTGTTTACAACAAAGACATGACTTAAATAAGATGTTTAAAGTGTGTCATTTTGCTTGCTTTTTATTGTCGTTTTGATGAATCTTTTCCTGTTGTGTAAAGCACTTTGAGTTGCTCTGAGTATGAATTGTGCTATACAAATAAATTTGCCTTGCCTAATATTGCCACTATCATTGTACGGGACATATTTTGTAATTGTACTTAGCCCATTTTGTTTCGCATACTTATTTTTTGTCCTGATCTTCAATGTTCTATGTTTTGAAATAATTTTTGTTATAAGTTTTACTGATTCTGATAGAGATTTCAAGACATGACACAAACTAAGATTGAACCACATGACATGACAATGGTGTAACTTTAATATTTTTTTAATAAAACACTAGTTTGCCTGTAAGTCTACACCAGCAACAACCTTCTCAAGCAGCGTAAATATTGTCGTATGTAAGGAACTTTTGCAACTAATCGGCTAATCGAAAGAATAATCCCCACACTCATTGATTACTAAAATAATCATTTGTTGCAGCTTTGAACTTAATTAATGCAAACTGTGTATTAGTCTAAAGCCAAGGCCAGGGTCTCCTTGGTCACAGCCCCTCAATCTGATGAGTCTTCTAATCTTATGTACTGTCAAAATCTTAAAATGAAAAAAATTATTAAGAAAAACTTTAGATTCAGTAATGCAACACAAAGTTCAGAATGAAAGGAGAAAAAGCTAAACAACCAGCAAATTCAATCTATCCATATAACAAATATTAGAATATACTTTGAGAATTGCATGGAAGCAGAAAATGCATTCAGAACAAGTAGTTATACTGTATACTGCCTACAATGCTATTATGTACAGTTAACTATGTATAATTCAACATATGGACAAGAACAAAACACAAGTAAATTGAGAAAATGCACAATAAATTACATGTTACCTTCTTTTTGTCTAACTGTAACTTAGCCTACATTTCTTCTTGATTCGACACACTGAGTTACAAGCAATAAACATCACAGTCCCATTAGTGCCACACAACTAAACTCTCAACTAACTTATTCATGTGAGCAAACAGATTCTTGTCTCGTTGTCACCCCCAAAGGTCAAGTTAGACAGTGTTTTCTTCAACACCACGTCGCCTAGAGTCCAACACGTGCCTAATACGGATGGATCAGAAAGATACTAGAACTTTTCCCATTTGCTAAAAAATAAAAACTAAGGTTGCACCGACAATTGTATGAATCTTTTTTTTTTATTTAATACCCTCTTTGTTTTAATATGTCACTTATTGGTTCGACTAATCAAGAAAGAACTTGAGGCCAAATGGAAGGCAAGAGGCAGATTTTTTCTTTTAGTAGTATTTGCCTTGAAATATCAAAAGAATATTGAACAAATTTAAAACCTGGTCATTAGGTGACTAATAGGGATGTCTCGATATCAAATTTCATTATTGCGATTATTGTGAGACAAAATCACGATTTAACAATTATTCACGATTACATTTGTTGTGACCAAATAGCAGAGAAATGTTTAATTCCTTTGCATTCTCATTGTCTAACACGTCACTTTTCTCATGATTTTGACCAGTTTTATGAAATCAAAACATGTCAATGTGACAGAAACATTAAGATACCTTGGCTTCAATAGAGATTATTCAATGACTTAATGTGGCTTCTAAAACAATAATATTTCTATTTATTATAAGTTACAAACATGAATTTTGCTTTTTAAATGTCAACATTTATTAAGACTGGGTTGAACCAGTACTGATATCTGTAGTTAATTTCTTGCTGTGGCAAATAATAGCCACAATTTGGAAATTTATATCAATAACAAATCAAAAATCACAAATTTACATGTCACTGTAGTAAAAACAAATAAGCAAAAACAATGTATTTATCTGATTTATAAAACTTTTTAAACTGGAACTGATATTTTGCTCATTATTCTGGAATAAACTTTAAAGGCTTTTGATTTTGCTTCTAAAATTGTCACGATTATTATTATGTTGTTATTGAATAATCACGATTATCGATTAACCTAATAATCTTGACATCCCTAGTGACTAAATGCATTAACCTTTGTATTACAATAAAAATAATGTATTTTAAAAATATGTAAGCAGCCCTTAATTGATTGAAATAACCTTGGCCTGTAGAATGATGTGACGTCACGTGAACACAAACTATTAAATAAATTAAATTATATATTTTAATGATCTCACAACAAGCAAAACGCATAATTGTAAAACTAATCCATTAGTTAACTCTTGTCTTGGGTTATGAAGGGAAAATTTAACTGCAGCTAGGGCTGGGCGATATTGAGAAAAACGAATGTCTCGATTTTTTTTTTGGCAGATCTTACTGTAATAACGATATTTGGGCGATAATTTGTTAGTCCAACATAAATGTGCTAAAACAATCTTAAATATTCCAATGAGCCAAAAAATGGTTGACTGATTAAGTGTTTATTGTGATTTTCATGTTTAGACTTACAAAATACAACAAAAAGCGTAGCCCTTATTTCAAGAACAGAATATTTTTAAATAAATTGAAGTCAGTGTGTATTTTCTTATTTCATGTAAAACAAGATTTTAATTAAAAAGAAAGACTCAAAACCTAAAAGACTCCTCATTCCAAGCACTTATTCACTTATTTTCAAATAATTTGTTTGTATAAATATCAAACAAATATTTGCCAAATTGCAGAGTGAAGGAATCTTTAATTATATCATAATTTTGCTGTTTTGTGAAGCGCTCTGAATTACTTATTGTACTAATTCTAATAGGAATATAAACTGGTTAGAAATGTGTTCTTTTGTAGCATGTTTTTACTGCACGATATACTCAATATTCAATTTTTGCATTACTTAAACACAACATGCATGATATTATCTAAAATTAGATATATTGCACAGCTCTAACTGCAGCCTTCTCTATAAATGGAAAACTCTGCAAATTACACAAAGCACTGCTAAGTAGGGATGCACAGATCCAGCTTTTCTGTCCTGATCAGTGTAAGGAAAAAAAAATGAATTTTTTTCTTCTCAAAATTGATTTAACTTTGGAAAAAATGGGTCATATAGTATTATCTAGCTTTTATTTATATTGTGAATAACTTAAATGAATAAAAATGAAATGTTCTGAGACACATCAGTCTGTAAATTGTCTTATTATTGTCCAATTAAGGGCAGAAACAAGATATCCGCTAAATAGATAATATTATAGGACCGATACTTGATACACCAGAATTTCAGGGTATCGGATCGGTGCATCTCTGCTGCTAAGGTACATCATGACACCAGCAAGTAGTACAAATTCAGTTTTACTACAGCCTTCGATCATCCTAAGAAGAGTCGCAATAATGCTGTTGAAAAAACATGTTAAGGTATGACAAATAAACACCTTCTTTGACATAGGAAATTGGAATATAGACATATAACAGTAGGGCTTTGGTAAAGGTTGTGTAAATGTTTGCATGCAGGTATTGGTTAGTGTATCAGTTAACTAATATTTACAAGCAGTTTGCCTTGCAGCTTCTGTCAAAATGAGGGCTCGCAGGACCGGCAGTCAAACTTGGCCTTGGATAAAAACAAACAAAAACCTTTTTCAGAGGTGGAAGTGCACATGTAATACACCAGGTACTCTTGTTATGTTGTGGTCAGAGGTGGTCAAGAGTAGCCATAATCTTTACTCAAGCAAGAGTAAAGTTACTTCAAAATAGCATTACATTAGCAAACACAAAATAAAAATAGTGAGCTAAGAACAAAAAAGGAAATCAGGGAAACAGGAATTAAAGTAAGTAAATTAAAAAGATACATTTTCCAGGTGTAAAGGATTTATAACTTGAAATTAATCTAACTGGAAGAAAAAAAAATGCACAAAATAGTACTTTTAAAGGATCACAGTAAAGGAGTTCTACCCACTTGAACATGTATTGAGATGACTAGATTGTACAAAATAAAAACTAGGACTGACATGGGTAGGGGTTTGGGGGTAACAATAAAAAAATGAAAAATTATGGTCAAAAAGTACAGTATTATCCACTCTGACTGATTCACATGTCTTTAACAATTCACTCTTTAATAAGAAATATAAACCTTTTGAAAAAAATGTGGTGCAATTCATGTGTATTAGTGTCCTTTTCAAGCAAGATTATCTAAATTTTGACAAAAAGAAATTTCAATGTTTATCCTCCTTCGTTGACGTGTGTGAAGTTACATTTATCACTCTAATCTACTAATGCCAACTTTAGTATTTAGCATGTTAGCTTATGTTAAGATAACAAAAATATATAATAATATACGTATATATAATAATATAAAGATATTTTGGACTCAAACACAAGAATGGTTGGAAAAGAAAAATGTAAGTTTTAAAATTGATTCTCACATTGACATTTTGTATGGAATTTTTCTAGACAACAAACTAGACAATGTATTGGTAAATGTAATTCTCATATTGGCAAAACATTACATACACAAATGTAAATATTTAAGTCCCCACCAATTTTTAATGCTTTCTACAATGAAATGAAATTGTATTATAAACCATACGTTCTATCAATTCAAAAACAGCCACTGAGTTGTTAAAACAAATAGATTATTACAAACTTGTTGACCTTGACCTTTAAAACATTTCTTAGAATTTTTATGTTTTATTTTATTTAAATTCTTTAATGTTTGATTTTATTTGTTTTTATTTTTATTCATTATATGTTTGAACTATAAATTGTATTGACAAGTCTAAAAATTGAATTTAACCTGAAAATTGTTGTAAACCTACTGTTGTGTAAATAAAAAAAGTTACAAGTTAAAAAAAAAAAAAAGATAACAAAAAACAAAACAAAAACAGCAGCAGCATGCATTCAAAAGTGTTCTGATGCTTCAGTTTATTTACCAGCAGTGATCCAGTAGTAGTATCAGGTTGGCTCCATGGCTCTTTAGTTTATATTTTAGCTGATGAATATCTGTGGAGTTTCAGGAAACTGTCATTGGGCGTCACTCTAGCAACTCGGCGGATTTCCATGGCAACGTGGTTTCTTAGCTACACAAAACGACTTGGGTAAGTTAACCACTTTTTTGCAAAACATGCGTTAAAAAAATAAAAAAAGACACATGAAAATTGTTTAGCCTCAAAACGCGTGCTTATAAATTTTGTTAGTATATCATTATATGCCATGTTGTAAATCTGTACTCAAAAATAACACTTAACGTTAGCGTTAGCGTTAAAGCATTAGCATAACGTTAATGGCATTTCTCTTTAAATGTCTTTGCAAATCTCAAAACACCCCTCGGAATCTAAACGAGTTATAAAAAATATGTCTCATTTTGCCTTTGGTTTCTTTCTGTCTTTTTTATGTGAAACTGTTTCAACATAACGTTACCTGTCTGTTGCTATGTTAATGTTGCTAACATCTGCACGCGGGCTGCTAACTAGCTAACGAAACAAAAGCTGAGTGTCACTTTCAAATGTTGATTAGTAGCTCGCAATGAATAAAAACTGTTTAAAATATTAGCTTAATTAGATTCTGATTTGTGTCGTTGCTGATGCTCTTTCAGGAGAAACCGTTTCCAGCTAAGGTTGCCAGATTTTCAGCGAAGAAAAGCCCAAAACAACCGACAGCAGTACATCAGCCTATTTATAAAGTAAGTACATCTAATTAATTACTTAAGCGAGAACGAGTCTTAATTAAATGCACACCTCTTAGATAGTAAAATTATTATTGATAGCAAATTTTCAAACACAATAAAGTATTAGCTAAAATGTATTTCAATCATCAGAGAGTTAAATTCTGACTCAAACCTTGTACGACTGTAAAGAACAGATTTACAATTTACCAGCTTTTATTTTTTTTTTTTTTTTTTATTTTTTGCACAGAAATGCAACCACCGCTACCGAAACGCAAAATATGTAAATGAATGTAAATTACGCGCTGCTTCCTTGTAACTCCTCCTCTGCGTGTTGTCTCCTCCCCTGGGTTTGGTCTGAATGGGCCCAGAGAGACACCTGACCTGACACCGGCGGCGACTGTACGAGCAGGTTTGACAGAGAGGTAACAACACCGATGGAACTGATTCAACAATGGACACGTTGAAGCGCAAAGTTTGGTACACGAAATGGACTGACTCAAACCAAAGGTGAGTTCCAGCTTGTGTTTGTGACTGACTTTAGACATTTCTACTACCAGAAACAACCAGAAACAGTGTAATAATCCTGTTGTTGCTTTCATACAGAACTGAGAGAGTCATAGTGGGTCAACCTGATGAGGACTTGGGCTCAGACAATGAGATTTACACCAGAACAGAAAGGCATCCCTCTGGAGAGCCAGCAACAATTTGTGAAGCCAATGGTAGGCTATTTATTTCAATATTTTTATTTAATTGACAAAAAGCAGTTTTGTCCAAAGTTGCTAGTCCTGTTTCACTCTGCTCTCCACATACACACTGCTGTTTATGTGTCACCAGCTCAACATCATATACTGTACTACAAAAATACATCTCAGTTATTTAAATACTTAAAAAACTTTCTGAGAAATTGTACTTAAGGTGTTCTTTTACAGCATACTTTTACTCAATATTTGAGTAACATTTTGTGTAAAGTAATAGTAGTACACTTTCTTGAGCTAAAGTTTTGGTTGCTCTTCTACTGCATGTAAATTTAATGATGACAATCTGAAAATGAATTAGATAAACTTCAACATATAAATCTGATGTTACAACCAGAACGTTACTCTAAAGGAATATACTTGAGTAATTTCTTAGACCACTACTTATTTAGAAGCAACTTTACTCTTACTTGAGTACACATTTTGGCTACTCCCACCTCTGTCTGTATAAACTGAATTACTATCATATACAGTTTTTGCTTAACTCACAGCCTTAATTTTGCATACCCAAATCACTGGACTCTAGCTATTGCTTGCCCAGTCAAACCTACTACATAAATGCATAGATGTTAAAGAGGACAAAATGTGTGAAATTTCCCCAGCCAAAAAAAAAAAAATCTTGTAAAACTTTAATATTTTACAGGATTTTTTTTTTGATACATTTTGAATATGGTTCAAATTGATCACTAAACCACTTCCAGCAAAGAGGTAATTTAATATTTGCTGCTTGAAACAAAGACTAGATCAAGGCAAACCCAGGTCAACACCAGCACTAAAATGAACACATTAAGTACAAAGAAACTACATTTGAAAGCATTTTTGTGATGAACATAATAAGTACAAAAAAACTAAATTTGAAAGCATTTTTGTGTCCTCGTCTTCTTCTTCTCAACTAATCTAAGTGAAATAACAGTTTGATTTGTATGTTATGTCTTTAGAAACCTTTACTGTCGATGATGCTCTTGAAGCTGTTGGCTTTGGAAATACCAGTGGAAACTCAGTTTTTTTACAGGGCTGTCATGGGTAAGTTTAACTATTTCCATTTTTTA
This sequence comes from Mugilogobius chulae, assembly GCA_038363315.1. Taxonomy (NCBI): domain Eukaryota; kingdom Metazoa; phylum Chordata; class Actinopteri; order Gobiiformes; family Gobiidae; genus Mugilogobius; species Mugilogobius chulae. The sequence continues at coordinate 3,122,338 of CM076409.1, read as the reverse complement.
TTTACAATAATCTATTACAATAAACATCTGACTGTAATAATGAATATTATGAACTATCCTTTGGTCTGAGCAGATTGGTGATGCAATGGAGATGATGATCCTGAGCATTTTAGGACCTCAGTTACATTGTGAATGGGGACTGCCTGGCTATGAGGTGGCTCTTTAACATCAGTAAGTTTCCTAACATTTACTCCAGCTATACATTTATTTTAAATTAGTGACAACATTTAAAATGCAGATCACATTTTTCAATAAAACATAGTGAACATGATTGTATTTAAGATTACACTAAACATTTTCCCTTTTTCACCAAGTTTGGTTATTTTAATGACAAATGATGTATATATCATATGTATACGACATATGTAGAGATAATTTTGATCCTAACTGTGGAACCACATTGTAAATATGGGTCAAAAGCCACATAAATGACACACATATTAAAAACTAACCAAATATAATATGTTGAAACAGTTTATGTTTGTTAAATAATTGTTGAAACTCCAGGAAACTGTGTGTAACCTTATAACCAATATTTGCCACAAGAACTGTCACACCAAACTATGTCAAAATACAATGTTATATGAGCTCTATCATAGAAACATCTTTACATTTTCAGGTGGTGTTTGTAGGGATGGCGTTTGGTTCTCCTTGTGGGGTAATTTTTCTGACAAATATGGCAGAAGAATAGTAAGTGCTCTCTTGTATTTATGTAATCTTCTGCGTAACTTGTTTCCATGCTGAATGTACTTGTCTCATAGGGCTGATTGGTTGTATGCTGTGGACGTTGTACTATGGCTTGCTGAGTTCTTTTGCTCCACAGTATGGCTGGTTAATAGCCCTACGAGCTCTCGTGGGCTTCGGTATTGGGAGGAGCACCTCAGGCGTACGTAACACATGATGATAATGATGACTGGATCATGTTACTGATTTCACTAGCAGAGACAATGCCACAACAAAAGGAGACAGTTAGAATATTTGTTGATGATGGATGAATGAAGTAGGAGACTGGGTAGAGAGAGTCAGGAGGATGTCTCAGAAGGAGAGCTGTTAAGACTGATCTGGCAGGAAGGTGGGAGACAAACAAAGTTATTAGAATTTGGCTGGCTGCAAATGAATTGGCTCATTGTGACGAGTCAACTAAACAAATAATGCTCATTTTTGATTATCATAACCTGCTATAGAAATGTTTTATAACAAAGTACCATTAATAAATCAGAAATATGATACAAAAACTATTTCTGAGCTTCATCAATAATGTACTTTATTTAAATCAGAACCAGAAAAAAATTGATTGCTATTGTCACTGAACATATTTAAAACATCTGTGTGCAACAGTATTTAAAATATAAAAAATATCCATTGACTATTTGTTGACTTCAAAAACAATTTCCTCTCATAAAAACGGTTAATATGGACATGTATTAATTGTGGCTGCAATTATGTCAATAAATGTCTTTTTACAAACAAAAAGTGAAACTGACGTTGACCACTCAAGCACAGCCAATCTTTTTTTTTTTTGCATAGTGCTGCATTTACCACACATTTTTTGTGGAAAACACAATTTACTAATTTATTTCTAAAAAAGTTAGCTACCCCAACTTTAAATTATTATTTCCGACGTTCCTCTGAAGGGATGTCGCACTTTCCTTGATCATTTCCTTTTTGTTAAATATCTGAAAAAAACTAACTATGAGGCACTTGGAAAGGTTAAAGATAAAAATCACATTGTGTCCCTTTTATTTACAGTCAAATCAGCCTCTGGAATCAATCAGACTCAATTTCTACTGTAAACAAAGAAAAAAGAAATTCTCAGAAATTCAAAAATTTTAATAGGACTTTTGTGTTGGCTCTGCCTATATTTTGTAAGTATTTTTAGTAAATCTAAATCTCCTTTTTACCTCAATGACCTTCAGCTTTTGCAGAGAAATTAACACCAGCTTTACCAATATTTGGTAGGTGGTATAGGTGGAAAGTATATTGTGTTTTCTTTTGTGTAGAGAAAGTTCTCACTTGTGATCAGATCAGAAGCTAAAACTACATGTTTGTAGCTTCAAAAAGACTCCAGCCATTTGCTTGAGCTCCAAAGGATCAGAAACAATTTTAGTTTGAATTTTAGACAATTTTAGTCAGAAGTCTGAGGGGGAAAAGGCCGGAATGATAAGGGATTGTTACAATAATGTTTCTACCAAACTTATTTTTTACTTGTAGATAATGATATAATATTAGAGGTGAAGGTTGTGGTGGGACCCTGCTTCTGAATCCCAGTGAATCACATTAACTCTTAATCTGTTGAATACATAAATAATGTGTTTTGACTTGTTTGTCTTTAGAGTAACTCTGTACTCAGAACTCCTTCCAGTGAAAGCCAGAGGCATCTGTGTCATGCTCATTGGGGTACACTAATAGTTTATTTACATGTTCTCTATCTATCTACCCAACACTTTTAACAGTTGTCTCTCTTTACATGATCAGGCGTTCTGGGCTCTTGGTGCTGTGTGCGAGGTCATCTTGGCCCTGTTGGTCATGCCCACACTCGGCTGGAGATGGCTTCTTGGTCTCTCCATTTTTCCCATGGTTTTATTTGCCATCCTCTGTTTTGTAAGTCTTCTTTGTCTCATACATTGTTTAAAATAATAAGTATCGTCTGTTGTCACACAGCGTTCTTTTTCAGTAACATTTTGTTTTTACTCCCAGTGGTTGCCCGAAAGCCCTCGCTTTGACATTTTGGCAGGAAGAAGCGATAAGCCATGAAAACTTTGCAGCAAATGGCAAAAGATAACAAGAAGTCTCTACCTCAGGCAGGCTTATTTGTAGGAGTCCTGTAAGTTTTATGCACATTAATATAGAGGTTATGCAGATGACACCGCAGCATTTTAAATTCTAATTGTCAGCAGTGAGTGGTGAGAATGAATGAGAATCAGTCGAGACAAATCACAATTTCTCCTGCAATAGCTAAAAAAGAAAATCAGCTACAGACTGATAATACATATAAACAACCACAACTACTGTTAAATACTTGAGCTTGTATGTGACGTGTAAAAGAGAAAATCAGGTAAACAGTGTCAGAAAAGCAGAAGTAAGTAAGTAAGTAATCTTTATTTGTATAGCGCATTTCACAGACACAGAGTCACAAAGCGCTTCACAGAAAAACAACAACGGCACTTCTGTTCTCACATTTTTCACTGACACAAAATTTAGAATCACACACAGTTTTCTCTTCAAAAAAGATGTTGTTTGTTGTGCAACAGTGTATATATCCTAAGTTAAACTACCATTAGCAAACAAGCTAGCTAAAGTCTGCACTGTTGCCGTGACAACTTGAAAGCTATTTTATAAAAATTTCTTCCTACCAGTTGCTTCACAGAGGAAAAATTTTGCTGCGTTCCAGGCAACTGGAAACTGGGATATTTCCTCCTCCATTTGTAAAAGTGCTCGGAAACGCCAGTCAGACTGAATTCCACTGGGAGCTGGGAGCTGGTCAAAGAATTCCCATTTCCACACTATACCAATTATTACCACAAAAGTGAGTCTGGGAGGTTTACTTCCACAGAAACTACATAAACATTGTCTACAGGTTATTTAACATTTTACCAACGTTACTTTTGTTTAGCCAACCCCAAATTGTTTATAAACGAGTTAACTGAGTTGGAACATTTGAACTGGGAACTGGTAATGTTCAACTGGGAAATATCCAACCTCCCAGTTGCCTGGAATGCAGCATTAGGCTTAAAAAGTTTAACACTTATTATCATGTGTTCTTATTATACTTTGCCACTCAGTCAGAATGTTACGGATCATTTTTCAAGTAAAAGAATGTCTCTGCATAACCTCTGTAGTTTATATCTGCAGTTTTAAATTCAGATGATGATGACAATTTTCTTTTGTTATTCTTCCAGCAAACCAGTCGTGGGAGAATCAAAGATCTCTTCAGTCCTCAGTATCGACGAACCACAATTACTTTGTGGTTTATTTGGTAAGTAATAAACAATGAATGAACTTTTACTCCCTATATAGAACAGTGGTTCTCAAATTGTCATATTAAGTACCATCTGAGCTGGTTTTAGGGTTTTTCTCTAACATAAGATTAAGGTATGTTATACATATTGGATAATGACAATTTCTATAAAAAGAACAAAGACATAGATAGATTTAACCAAAAAATAAACTAAACTTTTCTGCTTCTGTCACTTTTCTCTGCCACACTTTTTAGTTCTTAAGTTTTAAGTCTGTTCAATGAGGAAATAGTTTGCTTTGCAGCAGCTGAAATGTGCTAGATCCCAAATCTCCAGTTGCCTTTAGCAAACAAGCTAGCTAAGCTCTCCTCTACCTTGAACGAGCTACTTTCAGTTTAAATTTTGCCGCATAATTTCAGCAAAACAAGAGCTCCACAGCCAAAAAAAAAGGCACAACAAAGGCAAGACAACACATTATATCAGGTGTTTTAGGTGACCTATCATGTCTTAAAAGAAAACTATTTAAATGTAAAATTTTAAATTAAATTTGTAGACCCTGGAAAAAATTTCGAAACTTATACAATATTTTGGGTTAAAAATTTAATCTGGGATAAATTGCTAAGACATACTGTAGTCCTATTTTCTCCTTTTCTACCTAAAAGACCATAATATGATTTTTTAGAGTGTGTTAAATTGAATCAATTAAAACCTTTTTGGTCACAACATTCCAAAAAACTTATGCCAAGGTTTACTGTATTTCTGTCCTTGTCTTTTAGATTTAAGTTGATGTAATAATCACAGACAAAGGCAGTTAAACAAAGGTACAATACATAAAAACAGTTAGTAATTAAAACATTAATCAAACCTTAAAAGCAGATTTAAACAGATGGGTCTTCAGTTCAGTCATTGTCCCAGAGGGTGGGCAGTGATGGAGTAGGCTCTGTCGCCCCAGGTTTGGAGCTTGGTCCACAGAACAGCCACAGGAACATCTCCATAATGTGGTTGGCTCGGTCAGGGCCTTAGCTGGAGGAGCAGGTGCAGTTGAACAGATGACACAGGTCCAAGTGGATCAGATGAAACTTCTGTTGTTTCAGTTGGTGATAAGACCATCCCCTTCAAAATATTTCTCTGGAAAATCTTCTGCTGCAGCAGAAGTAAACTTTCTGTAGCCTTTCAGATGTCCAAAGCTAGCAAAGTTAGCATTCATAGCTTCATGTCCCATCTTTTGTCTGAAGTCACTGATTAAGTCAAAACTACATTTGATAAAATCATAGTAAATTCTCTCAAATTTTTTTTCAATTTTTAGGTGTGAATAAGTTATACAAGTTCATGGAAATGTTTGGAATAGTTATAGAGAAGTCCTGGAAAACCTTCGGTTAAAATTAGTATGAACCTTCGATAGGGTATATGGAGCTACTACGCCAAGCTAAGTCAGATCTATGGAGAAAAATGCAGGTTTTGTGGCCATACCTGTTTGTCAAAGCCTGATCCTGTCAGATGTCAGAATCTAAACAAGTTAGGGCCTGGTCAGTACTTGGATGGGAGACCGCTGGAACACCAGGTGCCACAGTGAGATGACAAAAGTGGAATGTTGCGTACACTGAGTGATTGGATCCCTGATTGTAAAGCGCTTTGAGTGCCTGGAAAGGAGGAAATGTGCTTAAGAAATAGAGACTATTTACCATTACCATTTGAGCGATAAAAACATCCATAGTGGGAAAAAATATGATTAATGCCAGGAATATTTTAGCCAAAACAATAACATCACCATGGAATCAGATAGAAAGCAGAGACTTTACCTGAAACGTTACATTTATATACAAACCAATAAGCTAACCAACTAATGTATGTGTTTGTCCAGGTTTGCAAATGCTTTCACTTACTACGGCATCATCTTGTTGACAACGGAAATGTTCCAAGATGGAGACGCGTGTGGAAGTAAGTCAGTTTCTATATTTTTTATTCGGTACAACAATGAATTGTTAGACAAAGAAAATACTCATTCTAACGATTTAAATAACGTTCCTTAGTTAAATATGTAAACTTGTAATCATTTATTGTCTTGATTGCTTTGTCATTGAAACTAGTTTAATAAGCAGCCTCAGTAATGCTTTTGCCAAATATTTTTGTTAGTGACTTATAGCCAATAAAGCCACACTGTGTAACTTTTTTACCCTGAACAAAAGCATTGCCTTATTTTTAACTTGTCGATGTTTTTGTTGGACGTTATTCTGAGCCGCATCATCTCCTGGAAATCATACATAAGAATCAGTATGGCATGAAACTGATGTATGTCGATGAAGAATGCTCCAAAGAAATGTTTTTAACTCTCTACTTCAAATGGATTGTGCATTTTTAAGCTTTACTTATTCTATATTTGTGTCTTTAGCAACTCAAGGGGCGAAGGCTGAACGGACGTGTCGGATGGAGTGCAAATATTTAACAACAGACGATTACAAGGATCTTCTATGGACGACTTTGGCCGAATTCCCAGGTGAATATTCTTATTACAAGACAAGTGCTTGTAGCAAACTATTGTATTTTTCTAATTTTGACATAGATAGTAAATATTCACAGTCACAGTTTTACAGTAGTTAAGTTGCAAATTATGGAGAAATTAACAAATAAAAGTCCCTCCACATGTGTCGTCACAAACAGCTAAATTGCAAAGACAATTTACACACAACTGACACAGTTTGCTGGGAGTTTAAAAATTCATAGCTAAGTAAAGATATTATCAATTGTCAAATTGTAAAGTTTATGACATTTATGTGGATTTTAGCCCAAGTTTACAATGTGTTTTGCAAGAAAACAGTTGTAGAATCACAGTATGTCATGTTTACTGGACAAAACACAATTATAAACCTTGTCAAAGCAGCCTGTCATTCCGTGTCAGTGCCAGAAGTGCCCAGAAGCTTCAGTAGTGCATAAACGTTAGTGTTTGACTACAGCAACACCTACGAGGACAAACAACATAGAAAAATTAGCTTAAAGTGCGTATGACAGACTGTATTTTTAGTAAACATAGTGAACATGATTATGATTTCACTAAACATTTAGCTCGTTTTTACCCAGTTTGGTTGTTTTGGTGAAGTTTATTATCTTCTTTTGTCCAGTAAATATTTTATGACACATGTGGAGGGGAATCCACAAATGTTACCTTGCAGCTACACTGTAAATCTGGGCCAAAATCAACATAAATAACACAGGGATGACAATGTGACAAATTATATAACTTATAACACTTTAATTGTGTTAAATGATTGCCTAATCTCCACGAAACTGTGTCAGCTTGCAATCGTCTTTGCATTTTGGCGCTTTTTGACGACACGTGTGGAGAGATTCTGTTTTAGAACTTCCTGCAATTTTCTACTTTTTATTGTCATTTTCCTCATAAACTGCAACTTAACTGTGGTAAATATAAATATTTACCACAAAGACTATCACACTAAGTCAAAATTTGAAAAATGGTATTGACCCTATTTTGTCCCGCCTACTTTTCTAGGACATGCACTTCCTGTTTAGCTGCATTTGGCCTGTAGATTTCAGTCGATGGGTTTATTTAACTGTCATTATATTTAATTAAAAATGCTCCACAAGACAGACAAACAAACAAGTTCGTTACCTTAACAGAGCTAAACAGGAATAATCTCTTTCAATATTTAACTGTTATAAACAGCTTGGAGCAGTAAAACTTCAAGGTCACCAGTATTATTAAATTGAATGTTTTTATGAGTGTAGAAAGTACGAGATTTCATGCCACTTTATAAAAAATAACTTTTAAAAAAACAAACAAAAAAAACTTTTCATCAAACTTTTTTTTATCTCATGTGATTGGCTATCTAAATTTACAACTGCAGGTGACATTTTAGCCGTTTCTGGCTGTTTATGTCATGAACGAAAAGTCAAGCTAACAACTAGCATAATTGAGTCAATTTCGGCAAATGACTCTGATTAGGGAATGACAGAGTCAAATTGGATGAAAACAAGCAAAACGTTTAGTGAATCCTTAAATATAAGCATGTTCACTGTGTTTTACTGAAAACATGTAGTTTAACCTGTCATACGCACTTTAAACGAGTAATTAACTTTATCTCTGTAGGTGTTTTAATTGTCCTTCTTGCAATTGATCGAATTGGTCGTAAGAGAGCATGGCCCTGTGTTTTTTCATGTTTACTCTGTGCATGCTGCCCATGTACTCCTGCATTGGGAGGTAAGTCTGTCTGTAACCTTGTCAATGTTAATCTGATTTCAACAAAAACATGTCAGAGGTAACTTTTTCTTTCTTGTGCAGGACCGCTCTCACAATCCTGATTTTTGTGGCGAGAGCTGCGATCTCAGGAGGATACCAGGTCGTTTTTGTTTACACACCAGAGGTAAGTCTCTTCAATTAAAGGTGCACTGTGTCAGATTCTTGGTCTGCAGTCACTTTTCCTTCATAAAGACGGTTTTGCTTTGCCTATTGAGTGTTACATGGTATGGCTTTAAACTTTGATATTTCCATGGAGACGAGCACTGTAAAAAGTATGTATTTTTGAACAATAAAAACAATATTTAGTGAAATTAAATCTAAATATAGGTTTAATGCCACACTAGAGGGAACATTAAAGGAAAAAGCTAACATCCTAAGCTCCACCCACAAAGCCTCTTCAAACAAAGCTGGCTGCTGGGAGAAGGTGAAAGGAGGGCTGAGTGTAGAGAGCAGCAGTATGATTGGTTGGACAGTAGATTTGGAGTGGACAAATAAATGCTGATGTCGCATAGTGTCTAGAAATTACACTGGCCTTAAGACAGTGTCAGTTTGGCCTCTGTCATTAGTCAGAGCATGACTCTGTCTTACTGAGATGACATTTTTTAGATCTGTTTAAGTAAACAGGGCTTTCCAATGCACTCTGAAGGCTTCACATTAAAAAGCCTTTAGAGGAATTATTTGTTTATCAACACGGGGTATGCACGTGCTTCCGCTCATTGACCAAGCTGTAGTAACAACTTGAGCCAGTTTAACACTGTGCCAAAACAAAAGTTATACTGCTAATTCAACATTTGTGAATGAAATTTGACCCTACGACCCTTAAAAGTTACATTCAGGTGAGTGAAAAAAACAACGAGAAAAGCATTGTTTCAAACTTCAGGAGACAGACATCTGTCAGACCGGTTCATACCTGATAGAAACAGCTGCTATCGTCCCGTTTTGTAATGTTTGTTTTTAATCAAAGCATCCTCAGCTAACCAGATGGACAGCGTATCTTTCTGCATGGAGCATGCACAGTGAGCGAAAAGTGACGTCGACTGATAATCCTTCCATAACACGGCGCCTTTATTTGAATTATAAAAAAATGCACCTATGCGTTACTCAGACACTATATGTGCACCCTGAAGAAGGCTTGTCTGAGCTGAAACACATTTTTCGGTACCTTTTTTAGTTCCAGTCTCCATTTTAGGTGTGTTCACACAGAGCAGGAACTATAGACTGGGGCCACACTTTGGGGACTTTTTTTGGTCCTGCTCTGGGGCAGGTACTTTCAGTCAGACCAGGAACTTTTTATTGTCACAAGCACATTTACAACACTAACTTTGCTTTTACACATTCTCACATTAGGGTAAACCTTCCTTATCCTTAAACATATTTAAAAGCAGTAACTCCCAAAATATAGTTATTTAATATGTAAATAATAATCTAACTATTACAGAAATTACAGTGACTACCGGTGATTTTGTTTATTGTTAATTTCAGTGAAGTTTTCAGATTTTGTAGATCGATGCTAATGCTGAAGCCAGTTAGACTATTTTTTCCAGAAACTGTTGCTGTGTGAATACAACAGGAGGACAGAGTAGTTTCTCTGACTAAACAAGGACTGGAGGAATGTTGGGACTAGTTTTCGGTACTTTCATGTACAAAAACGCCTATTGTTTCTTCTCTGCCATAATCTCGGGCGCAACAGAATGAGTCAAAATGAGAGCTGATGAAACAAAAATATTTTGAAAACTTGGAAGTAATCTATGGAGAAGAAATTGTGAAATCATTTTGAAATATTTGGCATTATATACAGTTACAGTATTTACAGTTTTTTTTATGTAAAACAAATAGTGACTCTGCTTCTGTCCTCCAGGTGTTTCCCACAGAGATAAGAGCGTTAGCCCTCGGGACGTCCAGTAGCTTTGCTCGCCTCGGAGCCCTCACCACGCCTTTTGTAGCACAGGTATGTACAATTATTGTTTTACTGTAACCTGCGCTGCAAATTAGCCTATAGAGTCACGAGGATTTCTAGTCTTCCTGCCAACCAGCGATAATAATAAGAACCATATTTGTCATTCTTTTCTGAATACATGTTGGCGTCATCTGTTACAGTGTGTTACAGAGGCAGTTATGTCTCCCTCTTATGGTGCAAAACAATTCAGCACAATGCTCTTTTATGTGAATTTTCATGCTCTGTTGTATCTTTATCTGTATCTATAGGGTTAAGTCTTAGTTTAGCTGATCAACATTTGCAAAACACCACAATAATCCTAAATTCCCCTATATTTTGTTGATGTTCATTAGAGCCTTATCACAGAAAATCTTTCAGTGTTTTCAGTTGCATCAAGAATTGAAGCAGCTGAAATGAGGCTATGAGGAATATTTACAGACCAAACAAATACATTTTGTTGTCAATATTTACTAAAGTGAAAAGTGTGAGATCTTGTGAGCTTTGCTACACTTTATCTAAATCGGCCCATCCATGCGACAGAATCACATTTTTCTAATTCCATCTTAGTTGGTGCGACACTCTTTGTGTTAAATATTTATCTACAGCAGTTATTTATGAAGAAAATGACAAAAGTTGAAAATTATAGGAAGTAATCTGAGTTCTATAACAGAATGCTTCCACATATGTAATCAACAATTTACACACAATTGTCATGGTTTCCTGGAATTTTAACAAAATGCGTCAAATTAACCAAAAAAAAAGTGTTACAAGATGTAATCATTTGTCAAATCATAACATCTGTGTTACTGATGTGGATTTTGGCACATATGAAGCGCAACAGTAGAAGATCGTCCTGGTTCCGGAAGTATATTCCTCATTGTAAAGTGCCACTGGCTTTTCGAAAAATTCAAATATTCAGAGTTTAAAGACATATCACGGGCTAACCAGCTCTTTGCTAACTCAGATCTACAGCGCAGTTGTTTTCAATCTAAAAAGCACATCTATAACTCAAAATTCGGAAAAATGTCTTAATAACTTCGTAGTTTATAAAGCTGCAGAAACGTTTTTAACGGGTCTTATGCCCCTGACTGACAACAGCTGATTAACCCCGAAGATAATTTCAAACTTTTAATATAATTTTTTTTTTTTTTTCAAAATGTCAGGGAGCTGGAACTTGTGGAAGTGGGCGGTCACTGTTGAGCTCCATTTATAATGTGGTTGCTAGGTAACAGTTATGGAATCACGTTATGTGTGCGACAAAAAAAACAATGGGCTCCGTGCACGGAATTTCAGTTGGCTGCGTACGTTCAAAAATGCTAACTTCTGTATGTACGACACTTCCTGTTAGCGTTAGCATTTAGACACAATTATGTCTCTTTTTAAACACACAAGCATCCTCTGGTGAAATATTCCTCTGATATGTAAAGTCTTTAACATGTTTTCTGTAACATTTACCACAACTATCTGATCTAAAGAGGATTTAGTCGTTTTAAACTGATGTAGTGAAAACCTCATAGAAAAAACAAATAAATCCTCTTTAGATCAGACAGTTGTGGTAAATGTTACAGAAAACATGTTAAAGACTTTACATATCAGAGGAATATTTCACCAAAGGACACTTGTGCGTTTAAAAAGAGACATAATTGTGTCTAAAGGCTAACGCTAACAGGAAGTGGTCGTACATACAGAAGTTAGCATTTTGAACGTACGCAGCCAACTGAAATTCCGTGCACGGAGCCCATTGGCTGAGTGCAGTTGTCTTGTTTGGTTTAAAATACTACATCCTGTACATACAACGACTTCCTGTTCAATACTCTTCAATGAGGTTTTCACTACATCAGTTTAAAACTAATAAATCCTCTTTAGATCAGACAGTTGAGGTGAATGTTACAGAAAACATGTTAAAGACTTTACATATCAGAGGAATATTTCACCAAAGGACACTTGTGCGTTTAAAAAGAGACATAATTGTGTCTAATGCTAACGCTAACAGGAAATGGTTTTATGTACAGAAGTTAGCATTTTTGAACAATCGCAAGCCAACTGAAATTCCGTGCACACAGCCCATTATCTGGGTTTCTGTAGGGTTTTTAAAAACTCTAAAAATGGAATAGATTCCAATGCTCGGTTGCAGTATAAACTGCAATCTTTTTTGTTAATTCATTCATTTTTTATAAATGTAGCAAATATAAAATTATATCTTAGGAAGCAATCTGGAAAGAAGCAGCACTGTGAAGTACTATAGCTCACAACTTACAAATAGGTCTTAATTTGTATGTTTTGTGGTTTTAAGAAAGTCTTAAAGTGCCTGTGACAAGTGGAACTACTCATTTGACTAAAGCAAAGTTAAAATCATTACATTGAAGATTTCACCAAACGCTGCACAAGTTCATCCCAGTTTAGCTTTTTAATTTTAGAATTAAAATGTACTTTCTGTTCATAGATGATGACATCACTCTAGGGAGTTGCTCATTTTGTTAAATTGATGTTTATAAGAAATCAAATGTGTTTATTGAGAGAAAATGTAAATTGTTCTTGTCTCCCTAGTGCCCAGGTCACCGAAAGGCGGACTCCGGTCCGGATCCGGACCCAAGCGCCGCCCCGTCCGGACCGGACCGCGCAGCCCTCCTGCCAAACACTCGCAGAAAGGCTGGAGAATGTAGACGTGATTCTGTAAAGAAGCGCTGTGCAGACTGAGCGCATCAATGGAAGCGCGCGCACATCGCCGCTGTGACTCGTCTTTCTCACTTTTTGCACAGCGCCAGAGGCAGAAATACGCGCTTCACGTTGGTGCGGTGCTGTCTGGGTCAGCAGAGTGCATTTAAAGAACGCGGTTGTGTGTCCGCGTAATGTACGCGGTACAACATCGCCGCTGTGACTCGTTCTTCTCACATTTGGCACAGCGCCAGTGACAGAAACGCGGTTCGTGACGATGCAGTGCCGGCTCTGGCTCTGCAGGTTCATTGTATTTAGAGAACGCGTTTGTGTGTGCGCGTAATGGACACGATTCAGAGCGCTGTTTGTGTGATTCTACATGCGTAAAGTTGGAGAGGGTTATCGCGTGTGTCCTATCGCCAATCAGCCAATCACATGGCTTCATTCAGTGACTACTTTGACCAGTGAGACACAGAGAGAGACAGACGTGGGACAGAACAGGGTCGAGTCAGAACATACTTAGAATAACTCCATCACAGACTCAGTGATCAGCTCTGATCAATGTAAAAACACTGTTCTCCATCAAGATTTATCCATTAAATACATTTTTAAAAGGGAAGTAACCTAGAATAATTCATTAAAAATAAAGCTTGTATTGTAATTATGTGGGATATTGTGAAAATATAAATATATTTGTAATAGTTATTAATTCTAAAGTCAAATTTAAAAATCTCTTAAAAGAAACTTCGCCGTGAAGTTCCGGACCTTGGCTTGGAAATTTTTCCTCCAACTGGACCTCGATGAAATCTTATTGGTGACCCCTGCCCTAGTGTGATGTCATCAGTTAGATGTCTGCTCTATACTTCCTGGTATTTTCAACATATTTTCAAACTTTTCCTTTCAAACTTGTTCTTGATTCATATAAAACTATCATTTATATTTACTACTAGTGTTTTTCTGAATTATAAACTGGATCAAACAGACAAACTGGGTGAAAACAAGCAAAATATTTAGTTAAATGTTAAACATAATCATGCTCACTATGATTTAACCATGTTTCCTCTGTGCAGGTGCTGCTGAGGATATCTGCCAGCGTCACGTTGTCCTTGTACTGGGTCTGCGCTGTCCTGGCGGGAATCGCAGCCCTGGTTCTGCCCATCGAGAGTTCAGGTCGAACAATGCAGGAGGAAGGATCACTGCCAGAGTCTGAAGATGAGCGTAGACCCTCCACAGACCAGGTTCAGTCTGACTCACGCATACACCCGGCTCCATAAACGTGAGAAAGAACATCTGGACCGACTGTCGTGTGTCCACAATCTTTCACAAATCAATGAAAGTCAATGTTTGCACAACTCTGGACTCAATAATCAGTAGTTGCCAAATTGTACTGAAAGTTCTATTGATTTAGACAAGCAAAACATAAGAATATGTTTGTTAAAAATGACCAAAAACTTTTAAAAAGAAATCTTATGTTATAAAATATTTGTATAATTTTGTTCCTGTGGCATTATTATTGTATTTTAGCTTTGTACCATAAAAATATGCTCTATTTATTTTTTATTAAAGTTGAATATTTTCATAATCTCTGTTTTTATTCAAGAGTTCAAGAACTGTAGGGAAATACAGGTTATGCCGATGACATCACAGCATTTTCAATGTCAGGACTGAGTGGCAAGAATGCAAGAAAGGGCATTTTTCTTATCTAAGAGCTAAAAAATGAAGCTAAATAAGAAAAAGATGCTACGTGTGAGTACAAATTCAACCCACAACAACTCTGCTGAGCACTGGGTTTGTAACTGACATGTAAAAAGAGAAAATCAGGTAAACAATAGTAGAAAAGAAGATAAACAACAAGACTAGCTTCTCTCACAGACACTGAGATCACTTATTATCTTTTTCTTTTTAAAAAACATGTTTTTAGTTTGTCTGTTGCAGTTAAAATGTCCTAAATCACCAACTGTCGTTGGCAAACAAGCTTGTATAGCTCTGCATTGTTGCCATAGCAACAGAAAAACTATTGTCTCTTTCCTTATTGCCACATAAAGTTTATTTGGGCAAAACAAAAACTCCAGGGATAAAGATTAAACCATAAACAGCAAAGAAGTACATTTTCTCAGTTTTGTTATCGATGTTTCTTGAGAGTTCAAACAAAATTAATGTAGTACATGATATTCCACTTTGTCAAATCATAATTTCATAGTTGTTTATGGGTGTTTATTTGATTTCGGGCACTTTTGGATATTTTTTTTCCTGGAAAAAAAATTGCACAGAACCTCAATATACCTATCTTTCCTTAATTGTCAACTTCATGTGAGACACAATATAAACATGGCCACACAGATTACTTTACCGTTTTTTAATTATTGTTGTTGTTTTTTGCGTAACACCAGAAAAATGTCATTACCGTCACACTCACAAATATGATTAAAAAATAATTAATACATATGATTTTTTATTTTTAATTAGCCTATCCAGATGTCCACATCCTAGAGTTGGTTCATTGTGGGTGCAATTGAATTTTCATGTTTTAATAATTTAAATTTTGGATCTTTAATGTGAAAATTTCAACAACAATTGACAATTCACTTTAGAAAATACAGTATTTGGATGTGTAATTGGCAGCCATTCAGCTTTTAAAAACCTGATATCAAAGAACAGACAAAGTATAAGTCTGATACATGTAAAAGGTCAGTAAATTTTTAATATATTTTTTTTAATTATCAAATAATTGGTTGCGTGATGGTAATGACAAAGTGTGATGGTAATGACCGTCCGTGATGGTAATGACATAATCAATACAAATCAAATGGCAGAAATAGTGCATCATGCAATTAATATTCTTACATTCTTAAAGGGTTAGTTAAATGTTAAATGAACAATATATAGAATAGCAAATTAATTTAAACAAAAAAGAAAATTGCAATAAAAGGCATTTTGATTAAAATGCTGGTTAACTCATGATCCAGCTTACAGTCATTGGAGCAGCACCATTTGAAACAGTTCCAGTCCCCTTTTGGAGAGAACTTGTGATTAGCAAAGAACTGAATATTTTTCACATGGAAAGTAGAAGAGAAGAATGGAAGAAATCAGAACAGTGCTCAGCAGTATAATTGCTCATAGGACTGGTGAGCGCTCATAGGTCAGCTTAACTAGGTCTGGTTTAGTTCCTGTAGTTTTTCTATTCCTAACTGGCATGGTCATAAGATATTTCAAAACAAATAATCACAAAATGTAAAGCATAATTGAAATAAAGATTATTCAAACAATTGGCCTTTTTGAGAAAAGGCAGAGTAATACAGTTTAAATGCATAGAATGAATAGATAAAATTAAATACTTTACATACAGTAAGTCAAAGAAAAAGGTGGTTGTAATTAAATGTTCTCTACATAGATCTGTGTGCACACTTATGAGCTTAAGTTAATAGACTACACATTTTATGTAATTGATTCGAAAAATAATAATATGAATATGAAATTCCATTGATTTCCTTATCACTGCTTTTTGTTGGTTGTGCCTTTAGCTTGTAAATACGGCTCGGTGATAAGCATGTCCTTAAATTTAATTAGCAGATAAAAGTAAAACATTTCTTAAATGACTCACAAATGTGTGTCACCCTTATTTGACCATTTAGAATATCATTTTTTTTATTATTTTATGTAAATAATCTTGTTTAGTGGCATTATTTAGTATAAACAATGCACTCTATATTAAAAATTTTCACATCTTCAAAACAACGATTCACGATATATTGTGTAATAATATTATTAGCTTTAATTGTAGTTTGGAGCCATTTGGGAACAGATACACTAAAAACACAAAGATTATTACCAACAATTTGTTTAAATGGAAGTTTTCATATAAAAACTTGTAAAAAGTCATCACATCACACTCTGTCATTACCATCACACTCCATTATGTGATGGTATGACACGTGATGGTAATGACATTTTACAATTTTTTGCAAATTATGCTAAATTGGTAAAACTATCTAACACAATTTTTCTGCTAGCTAGTCCTGTACTCAAGATTTATATGAATAAGAAAAAAATCCTCTTAAATATGAATATATGTATAATTTAAAAGCTGGTTGGTAATGACGCTTTAAAAAAACACTCTTAGACTTACGGGTAAAAATGAAGAAAAAATATACTCTTACAGTTATCAAAATGTAATCTTTTTCACTGTCCTAGCATGTGCTGGAGTGGCAGCACAAAATGTCAGCAAGGTGAATGTTACAAATTTTAAATAAGCTTTATTATACAGTAAAATGTTCAACGTGGTGGTAATGACAGTCATACCAAGGGACAACCCTAATTTGTTTAAAATAATAGAATTAATTTAAACTTGGTTTAAAATTAAGATATGGGTTTGAAAGTTCAATGTTTTTACAACAGGGCACCCTACAAACATGTCATTTTTAAATACTTTTATGTAGAAATATTCAATGCCAAAAATCCAAAAGTGGGGTTGGGGACATGATGAAAATACCAAAATTCACCACAAAAACATCCACAAAATGCCAAAACCTTAGTTAGGAAGTTGAAAATTTAGGCAGAGATAGAATTTTATACAAAGTAAGTAAGGAAAGTGAAAAGAAAATGCTTTTTAAAATTTATCTTAAAAATCATACTAAGGACATAAAAGTGCCCGAAATCAAATAACACCCTTATATGGATTTCGAGCCATATTTACATGGCTTCTAGGTAACCATTGTGAAAATCTCTGTATTTGCTGGACAAAGCACAATTATAAAAACTACAATCATGTGTTTTTTGATAAATGTAGTCTAACCTGTCGTGAACACTTTAAGCCCATTTGACAGCATCGCTTATGAAGAAATTGACAAATGAAAGTTGAAAATTACATGTCATCGAAAAGTGCCAAAATGAATAACCAGCTTACACACAACTGACTGTTTCTTAAGGATTTAAACATTATTTAGCTTAAATAAAGTGTTAAAAGATACTATACTATGATTTGTCTGTTTGTCACATCTGTGTCATTCATATGTATTTTGACCATGAAAGTATAATTAATCTAAAAATACATTCATGATACATTGGATTTACATTGTTGCTAGGTAACCATTGTGAAATAATATGTACATTTACTGGACAAAGCCATCAAAATAGCTAAACTGGACAAAAACAAGCACATTTTAGTGAAATCTTAAATACTAATATAACAATGTTCACTATGTTTTGCTAAAAATGTCCAACCTATTTATAGTTAGCAGTTTACGTACATAAAGTTGCTAATAAATATAATAACATGTTGCCAATAAAAGTACCGCAGCGTGTAGAATCGCCTTTTATATAAATACAACATGTGACTGTGATTTTGAGCCTCTGGACAGACTCAAATATCCAGTAAATGTAAACATGCTGAGTGTCTTGTGTTGTGTTATAACGCGGGATGTCGTTATTGAGCCGTTAGAGCTGGAGTAGTCTGGCCAGGCACCTTGACAACATTGGCCCAATGACGGCGCGCACGCGAACTAGGCCAGCCAATCAGAAGCGCCCGGCAGATCCGCACGTCGTTTCTGCGCTGCTTGCTTGCAACCTGCGCGCTGCTGTTTGTTTGTGTAGACTGCTGCGCTCTCGGGGCGGCGTAACCTCGGGACTTCTACCGCCACGTTACGCTCGCCACAAACCACCGGAGCATCATCGATTTCTGCTGATGCGGGCCGCCGTCACAGCCTCTGCAGCGGGCGCCGGAGCGGGACTTGCATCGTGCGCGTACCGAGAGCCGGGAGCCGCTGGATGGGACTCTGACTAGGCATTTTCTCCCCGGTGACAGACTATTGCCGCGCGCCTCCTCTCCTCTTTCTCTGGCCCTCCCTTCTCTCCTCCAGCAGCGCACCGACCATGGCCCTGGTGACTCTGCAGCGCTCTCCCACCCCCAGTGCTGCATCCTCGGCCAGCACAGCCAACAGCAGCGCCGGAAAGGTAACCTGGAAGTCCCACTCTTTACATGGAACACTCTTCTATTCACCTTATATTAAAGAACAGTTAAAAGATGTTGCTTCAAAAACTTAATCTACTGTTAGAAATGATTTGTGAGACTATGTTTGCTTTTGTTTGAGTGTAATAGTGGCCTATTTCTCACGGTGAGGTCACAGCAGAGGATTTGTAAACAAAATCCTGTCAGGGGAGGGGTAAGGGGGCTTTGGCTTTAGCTTTGAGAACAAAGTGCTCATTTCATTCAGTCAAACGCGCACCTAATGTACTTTACTATAATGTCTTGAAGGCCTGTAGCTGCATGTAGAAAAACAAGGTGAAACTGGATAGCTCTGGAATTAAAATGTGTTTAGTGCATCTTTAAGTAGGACTGAGAGCACCTGGACATCAATATAATTAAAGTAAGAGACTATAAAGTAGTAATTGACAGTACAATGCTTGGTTCGTTTGTCTAATATCCAAGTTTTCTCAGAGTGGGTTGACATTTTAGAGATTACTGGAGAAAAAAAATGGGAGGACACGTGCAAAATTGACTTTTTATTTCTGTTGTTTCCCCATCACAAACACAGCTGGAGTTGTGTTTGTGAGATACTATTTTTTCCCCACTGGGCCTCACAAAATACTGTTCTGAATGTCCAAGTTTTATGTAGATTTGCTGTTTTTCAACTTATGGTGTATCAGGCGTGATTGGTTCGATTATTTCCCTTGAGTCAGTCAGTTGTTTGTTTTTGCTGCAGACGGCCAAAAAAAAATCTTGGACTAACTAAACACATGTCCCATAAACCTAAAAAGGGGGCGTGGCAAAATTTTTTTATCTAGTATTTATTTGACCCAAACTTTACTAAAAAAACATACACACAAAGGAATTTATAGAAAAAAGCATTTTGTACAGAAAATAAAGGGAACTAAACTTTGACTCAGAGAAACTAGAAATTTTGTTTCTAAATCTTTTGCTAATTCTTTTCTTTTTATGACTGTTCAATACATATCCCTATAATCTAAATAAAAAATGTTGTCAACTGTTCTGGGCGATAAATTTATATCACAAACCTAAACAACCTCAACCCTTCAATAAATAGTTAATTAATTAATTAATTAGAACATTGTATGTGTTGCTGCAAAACAAGTGTTTAGATTTTGCCATATAATGTGTTTTTCTTACATTAAGTTGGGGTAGCCAACTTTTTTAGTTGTAAATTAGTTAACTTTGTGGTTTCCATTAAAAAATCTACAATAAATGCTGCACTTGTGAAAAAATTAGAACACTGAGTACTGTCTGGATTGAACGATAAAGAATTTTAGTAGTCAGGAGCCGAATGCAGCTCTCTGATTGGCTGTGCTTTAGTGGTCCTCTCCAGTTTCATTTTTTTGTTTGTTAAAAGACGTTTATAGGCCGTAATTGCAACCAAAGTGAATACATGTCGATATTAAAGTGTTAGAAGATTTATGAGAGAAGTATTGAGATTTAAAACCTAAATTGTGTTTGCAGTGTAAAAACAACTACCCACTTTAATAACAACTTTTTGACATGAAAACATACTAAAAATCAATGTTTGTTATATAAATAGATATGAAACCTCATTATAATATGAGGTCGCAAGATGATTTCAAATTTTATTTTTCCAATTATGACTTGGCATTTATTCTTTTTTATGTTGAAAACAGGGTGTTTGCGTAAACTGGGTTATGTAAAGCAATAAACTATCAAAATAGGCACAAGTAAACCCATTCTAAATGGTTTTGTAACTTAAAATTATTACAAAAGTATATATTTTTTGCTGTGATTGCAAGTTGGTTGCACAGGTATTTTGCAAGTCCCGGGCTGAAAAGTTTGGGAACTCCTGGACTTAACGTCTACAACATATTTTTCTTGCTTAGTAAGCAAGAAAAATATGTTGTAGACGTTAAGCAATGCTTACTGTTGCAATCCTGGTTCAAGTTTGGGTTTGCTCTAGCTTCAGCCTGGCTTAGTCTTAGTCAAGCCTGTGTTATATTCTTGTGAGTTGATGTGATGACTTGCTGCACACCTATCTGACCAGTTCTTTGAAAAGTCTGTCTCTCGAGAAGATACATTAAAATAACTCTGTGGCCTTCTAGATTAAGCTTTAAATCAGTTTATGATGTGGGAAACGCAAGTGTCACATGTGGTTTATTACCTTCCTTCAAGAGGCCAAGTAAAGGTTTTTAATCTCAAGGCATGCTTAAAAGATCAGAACAATGTAAAGAATACATAATATTTTCCTCCAAGACCCCATTGTTTCTAATAATGACCACATACAGTATACATATCACATGAGGATGCACAGAGGTGATTAATAGTTGAATGGTTCTGAACATGGCCAGTAGATGGTGGTGTTTCAGAGTCAAACCTTCTGCTTTTGTCTTTAGGATTTTGGGAGCGATGAAGACAGGAAAAACAATCAATGGTAAGTATCAATCAATCAATCAAATGTGTGTGGACTAGGCCTGGTCAGTATTATATTGTAAATTAAACATGTGGAAAAGATAAGAAATAGAATATTGCTGATGTTTCTCTCAGTTGTGACAGAGGCTGACTCAAACTGTGGATACAATTTCTGTTTGATTTCTCCAAAGTCTTGAAGAAGAACAGCCTAAACCTAGACTGTGAAGGCTCTGCAGAGGCTAAAACACTAAACTCCATCTACAAACTTATTTTAGACAGAGCTGGCTGCTGGAAAAGCATGAGGAGAGGGTGAAAGGAGGGGGTGAGGGACTAGACCAGCAGTGGTTTGACACATATGAGACACTACAGCAGTTTGCTCTCAATGATTGGCCCAAACACCTGTGACTTTGCAGAAGTCTCATTGACAGCTACAGACATTGTTTGGTTTTGGTTTATATATATTTTTAATATTTACTTAAGGAGGCCCTCATTTTTGTCCAGGCCAGATTACTTTGCTTGTTTTTTTAATCAAATCTGTTGAAATCAATGTTACATTTTCATTGAATAAAAATTAGCATGATTTTTTTTATTATTATGACTTTATTATGACTATTATGACTTTTATTATGACTGGTTAGAGCTCTGGCTTCCCAATAAGGAAGTGTGGGTTCAATATCAAAATCTCACGATCTCTCTGGGTGGAGTTTGCATGTTCTCCCCGTGTTTCCTTTGCCTGACCAGCCAGCCCCTCCTACATTCTGTTACGTTCTGTTTGAATGCAGAAGGGTCTGAAATTGGATCCTCTGTCAATAATTTTTCCCGTCCAATGGTCCAATGTTAGGATGATCCAATCAAGCACGGTGATTCTTGATTGGACACCGTGCTTGATTGACACGTGACACTAGACAAAAGTCTGAAGTTGCTTTCAAGCCCATTTCAAAACATTCAAGATGGTGAACGTACTGTAGCTGATTTGGCTCTTGCTTCAGTTTGAACAATGAACGTATCATTTCCTTAAAACCTGAGCAGCAAATCGTGTTGAGAGGCTTCAGACTGAAAAAAATCCTCGTGCTACATGTTTACAAAAACATTGTGTCGCTGTTTTGGTGGAATTTCTAGGTGTCTGTGATTGGTTGACTCAGCGCTCGGAAAGACCGCACACGAAATTGAAAACATGCATGTTTAGGTTAATTGGGCATCACTGTAAATTTCCCCTGAGTGAATGAGAGAGTGAATGGTTGTCTGTCTCTACCACTGCGACGAGTTGGCCACTATCCAGGATGTTCCCCCGCCTAAGGCCCAAAGGAACTGGCATAGGCTTCAGTCACCCCTGACTCCTAACGTGAACAAGCGGTAGAAAAAAATGAATGAATGTCTTTTGCAGTGACAGCTTTTCTTTCATTACCAGAGATACCAGAAATGTTGTCCACATCTGTAACTTCACCTAATTACTTCTTTAAATGCTCCAAACAGACGCCAATGTTAAACTGTTGCTGTGTGAAAGCAAACTTTTTTATTAAACAATGGAACATTTGCATAGACAAACAAAAGACTCTGTGTTGTATTTAGTCTGTCTTTACACAGTTTTAGTGCTTTAACCGTATATGTGTTTTCCAGCCTCAGCGAGAGTTTCTTCATGGTCAAAGGAGCCGCCCTCTTCCTCCAGCAGGGCGGCGTCGCACAGGAGCCACACACGCCGACTCATCATAAACATGCAGGTAATAACACACAACAATGATGATTAACTCAAAATACCTCTGATTAGCTTTCAAGATTCAAAAGTCCCAATGCCTGTGGATTTCCGTACTTGAAATAAGTTTTTACTTTAATTTGAAGTGAAATGTATCTGAATTTAGAAATTATATTTGTGGTCATTTTTGTATAATTGCAAAGAAAAGAGGGGATCCAAGGCGCTTATCATACAATACAAGTTTAAAAAGTCTTTATTTTACTGGGCTAATTCACTGTTAAAATATTATTGATTAAAAACCTGCTGATTAACTTCCAACGCGTAGCGGCTCACAGACAGCCTTCTTCATTTTTGTGTAATATTGAGAAATTCTGAGCATGAAAACTAGAATTAAAAGTGACAATACTTCACTAGGAAATATTGTCGATATTTTACGATTTTGATTCATTCATTTCATTAGTTCATTCATTCATTAGTTAGTTAGTTAGTTGGGGTTCCCAAGTTAGCTGAAAATATACATTGCAGTTTCATATAAAGCATTTCCTAAAACTTTATTTAAAAAAAAAACTTTATATAAAGTGTAGGGATGATGTACGATATTATTGTTAATAAAGGGTTGCAATTAAATAATTGTGAAGTTAAATTATTTTTTCTCAACATTGTGTTCGCATTTGTTCACTTTGAACAATTAATTCAACAATAAGTAGTTGTACAAACACATGCATATTGTGCAGTAATAAATGTTTTAGAGACTTTTAAACTGTACACCTAAACGTTTCGTAAATTAACGTGATAATATTGTTAATCACGATTATTTTGGTCACAATAATCGTGAGTGCAAATTCTAATATCGCCCATCCATACAGCAGAAAATGTATGAAGAAAAGATAGCAAAATTGTATTAAAATGTCATAAAATACTTGACATTTCAGATCAATAAGTGCATTATATAGTGAGTAATAATAAAGAATGGACAACAGTTTTATCAAGCACAATAAAACTGTTGTCTTTTCTTTATTCATACTGATTAATCATGCAGCCCTAATTCAAATACCTTAAGTTCTATTTATTCCAAGTGTCCTCTTACATGTCCATCTGTACCTCTTAGTATAGAAATGAAGTTTGAAATTTCAGTATCATGACAACACAGCTGTAAATGTGTTTGATCTCAGGGGATCTACCTCAGCACCTTCAGGTCATGTTCAAGATTCTCCGCGCTGAAGATCGCATTAAGCTGGTAAGAATCAAATCAACATCTTCATAGACTTTGAAATGAGTCCGTAAATGGATTAAATGATCTGATCTGTCTCCTAGGCCGTGCGTCTGGAGAGCGGCTGGTCAGAGAGGGTTCGTTACATGGTCGTTGTCTACACCAGCGGACATCAAGACACCGAGGAAAATATCGTCCTGGGAATGGACTTTGCAGATAAAGACAGGTATGCTTCCCTTTCACATAGTGTACTAGTCAAGACCAAACTAGGTCTTTCCAAGATCCAAACAAGACCAAGATAAAACTACTAAGAGTCAAGATTGAGACAAGACCACTGAGAGTCAAAACCAGGACAAGACCAAGACAAGAGCACCGAGAGTAAAGCCAAAACAAGACCAAGACAAAGACCACAGAGTCAAACCAAGACAAGACTGCAGAGTCAAACAAGACCAAGATCAACACCAGACCAAGACAAGACCACCAAGAGTCAAAACCAAAACAAGACCAAGACCAGACCAAGACAAGAGCACTGAGAGTCAAACCGAGACAAGACAAAGACCACAGTCAAGACAAGACCAAGACCAGACCAAGACCAGACCAAGACAAGACCAAGACAAGACCACTGAGAGTCAAAACCAAAACAATACCAAGACAAAGACCACAGAGTCAAACCAAGACAAGACCAAGACAAGACCAGACCAAGACAAGACCACTGAGAATCAAAACCAAAACAATACCAAGACAAAGACCACAGAGTCAAACCAAGACAAGACCAGACCAAGACAAGACCACTGAGAATCAAACCAAGACAAGACCACTGAAAGTCAAAACCAAGACAAGACCAAGACAAGACCACTAAGAGTCAGACCAAAATGAAACCAAGACAAGACCAAGACAGGACAAAGACGAGACAAAGACAAGACCAAGACAAGACCAAAACATGACCACTAAGAGTCAGACCAAGACGAAACCAAGACAAGACCAAAACATGACCACTAAGAGTCAGACCAAGACAAGACCAAGACAAGACCAAAACATGACCACTAAAAGTCAGACCAAGATGAGACCAAGATGAAACCAAGACTAGACCAAAACATGACCACTAAGAGTCAGACCAAGATGAGACCAAGATGAAACCAAGACTAGACCAAGACAAGACCAAAACATGACCACTAAGAGTCAGACCAAGACGAGACCAAGACAAGACCAAGACGAAACCAAGACAAGACCAAAACATGACCACTAAGAGTCAAACCAAGACAAGACCACTGAGAGTCAAAACCACAACAAGACTACGACAAGACCAAGACAAGACCAAAACAAGATCATTGCGACTCGAGACTGACCCAAGATCAAGACTTTTAAAGGCTGAGACCAAGACTAAACCAAGAACATCTTTGTCATTCTCTATATTTATTAGTGTCTTACTGTCACAGAGGAACATTGCTGCTGTATATCATTGTTTTTTTATCAAGCTGTCCCAGATTAATCCTGTAATTAAGCCAAACAAATTGTACTGTACAAAAAAACAGTTTCCCTTTTTTGAACCGTGACCAAGACCTTAAAAAGCGGTCTCAATCACTACTACACGACATTCAGGGCATAATGTTTGACTCATTTATACATGATTTGTTGCTGTCTTTCTACAGTAAATGCTGCTCTATTGGGATGGTGCTGCCGCTGTGGAGTGACACGAACATCCACTTGGACGGAGATGGGTAAGTGTGCTGCTACTGTTTGTATTTTAGCTTTAAACGAGACCTATTGTATATATTGTGTGCAGTAAATTGTAATTTGTTAATAGTAAAATTTATCTAAAAATAATACACTATAATGAGGTCCATTCACTTTCTGTTCAAAACTAAAGAACCTGGGCCTGTAAGTGTATTTGGTGCTTGGCGAAGTTAGATCTGAGTTAAACCGGGTCTGGTTGTGTCAAATACGAATGAAGCAGTTTATGTTTTGTAATTTACCTCTCGTCATGTGTCTTGTCGAGTAAGAGAAATGTATCCAGGATCAGTTCAGCCAGGCTCGTAGTACAGGCTCCTGATAAGCCCCGCCTCTTCATTCTAAAATTTAACTGTAACAAGCAGCAGATTATAATACATTTTTATTCTTGGAAAGTGGCCAGGACATCCTCAAACAACCTTACTTCAGCTCAAATTTTAAAATTTTGCATTCAAGTAATTTTTGCATTCTAAACAGCTAATCGATTAATTGAAAGAAGAATCGCCCAACTAATCGATTACCGTGGGCCCTCACACTTTTTTCTTAATTCATTCAGCTTTGCCTCCCTTCCAAAAAAAATCAACTCTTACGCTCCATGACATGTTATAGATAAAAATCAAACTGGAGGTCTCTTATTTACAGTCAAATGAAACATTCTGGGATGTTTCAGAATTCATTTTTACTCTAAACTTATACAAAAACTTTTTACAGGGTTTCTGCTGAATCTTAAATAGTCTAAAAGCGTCTTAAATAGAAAAGGTTGAATTTAAGGCCTTAAAAAGTCTTTAATATGCTGTTCTTGCTCTTAAAATTTTTCGAAGATATATTTTTAATATTGTTTTAAGTTTTCTCATATGTATATATATATATAGAGAGAGAGAGATTTTTTTCCTTTTTTCTTTTCTGCATCGTTTTTTACAGAAATCCCCTTCTGACCCTCTCCCCCCACCTGTCCACTCCCAACAGGGTTTACAAAATCATACGTATATGTCCAACACATACACGAAAGAAAAACAAAACACACACACACAAAACACAAAAAATAACCATAATAAATAAAAATAAATACATTAGAAATACACAACTAAAAAATACAATATAGTAAATGTACAGGGTAGGGAATTATGTATATCCATGTACTTGTAAGTTAGTTAATTTTTATTGTTAGTTTACTTTCTTTTAACCTTAACTTTCCTCTTATAATGCTTACTCTTAACATTTTTAACGAAGCAATTTTTGTCAGATTGTTTGATCTATTTCACACTTAGTTTTTTAATTTATTTGTTTATATTTTCTTTTTTCAAAAAATTGTAAATAATAATCTCAATATTATACCACAATTGGTTTGTATCTACTGTTATGTGGTTAATGAATGCTCGGCGGCTGTATAAATTGCATTATTTTTGTTATTTCTTAAGATTTTTCATAATTGTAGCAGAATATAAAATTATAACTTAAGAAGCTTCTGCAAAAGAAGCAGCAGTGAGAAATACTATAGATCTTGACTTGCAAATAGGTCTTAATTTGTATGTTTTATAGTCTTAAAAACATCTTTGAAAGTTTTAAATTTGACCTTTTGATTCATGCAGAAACCCTGTTTTTAAGTTAATACAGCAAGGTAATTAAAACTATTTTTAAACGAAAATAGTTTAAGCTTTTGAAGAGGAACTGTCCAAACACAAAATATGTTAAATCTAGAGTCCTTCTGGCCCAGGCTAGTGACACCAGCTATAGTTATTCTTACAATTACCAAAGAAATTTTAGGCTGACTTAAAACCTGATGTTCTTTTGTCTAGAGCTTTTTCTCACTTTAAACTAAAGTTAATCTGATATCATTCAGAAGCTAAAACTACAAAACCTCAGCTTCACAAAGAGTCCAGCCAATTGTTTGTGTTCCAAAAGGTTCAAAAACAGTTTCCGAATTTTCGATTATTTAGTCAGGCCCTCCTCTTAAACGTATTAAGTTGTTGGACATCAGTTGTATCACTTTGTTGTTCTGGTCCAACCCTGTGATCTTGTTTTGGGTGCACTCTAGTGGCACAAAAACCAAATGACGTCCTTTTTCTCTGTTTTGTTGCTGACTTGTTGTCCACATTGTGCAGGGGAATGTTCCACAGGCTGAACAGTGAAAGGCCTAAAAACATCAGTGTGTTCGGCCTCTGTTTACGCCTCTCACCATCAGACACATCACAAACTCACTCTGTTTTCTTCTCCTCCTTCTTCTTCTTCCTCTCAGGGGTTTTAGCGTGAACACGGCGGGGCGGTCACATGTCTTCAAGCCTGTGTCTGTGCAGGCCATGTGGTGAGTAAATCTTTGATCTGTCCATAGGATTAAGTCTGGGGAAGATAAGCAGAAAATCACTCTGAACGCTTTCTCAGGCTCTAGTTTAGGTTAAAGGGGCTTGTATTGGACTATTATAGTGAGAGTGTGATTTATTTATCAAAAAACTTACTTGGAGTTGTGTTTCCTGCTGGTTTTAGCTTGAAGTGTTCTTAATTGTGATGGAATTAAGTGGTGATAAAACACATGCTCTGAAAGAGAGAGAGAAAGAAAGAAAGAAAGAAAGAAAGAAGAGGGGTGAGAGACAGAGAGAGAGAAAGAGTGAGGGAGAAGAGGGGGGGATTGTGTGAGAGAGAGAGGGAAAGAGAGATGGGGAGAAAGAGAGAGAGAAAGGAGAGGGAGAGAGTTAGAAAGAGAGACAGGGAAGGAGGGAGAGAGAGGGTAAGAAGGGGGCAGAGGGAGAGAGAGAAAGAGAGGGTGAGAGGAGACAGAGAGAGAAAGAGTGAGGAGGGAGAAAAGGTGCGAGTGTGAGAGAGAGAGAAAGATGGAGAAGAGAAAGAGAGAGAGATAATGTGTGAGAGAGGGAGAAAGAGAGACAGGGAAGGAGATTAAGAGGAGAGAGAAAGAGAGGGTGAGAGAGAGGGAAAGAGAGAGAGAGGAGAGGGAGAGAGGAGACAGAGAGAGAAAGAGTGAGGAGGGAGAAAAGGTGCGAGTGTGAGAGAGAGAAAGAGGGAGAAGAGAGAGAGGGGGGGGGGGAGTGAGAGATAATGTGTGAGAAAGTGAGAGAGAGTTAGAAAGAGAGACAGGGAAGGAGGGAGAGAGAGAAAGAGAGGGTCAGAAAGGGGCAGAGGGAGAGAGAAAGGGAGGGTGAGAGAGAGAGGAAGATTGTGTGAGAGAGAGGGAAAGAGAGATGGGGAGAAAGAGAGGGTGAGAGAGGAGCGTTAGAAAGAGAGACAGGGAAGGAGGGAGAGAGAGAAAGAGAGGGTGAGAGGAGACAGAGAGAGAAAGAGGGAGAGAAGGTGAGAGTGTGAGAGAGAGAGAAGAGAGGGGGAGGGAGAGAAAGAGAGAGAGATATTGTGTGAGAGAGAGGGAGTAAAAGGAGGGAGAAAGAGAGGGTGAGAGAGAGTTAGAAAGAGAGACAGGGAAGGAGGGAGAGAGAGAGGGTGAGAAAGGGGCAGAGGAGGAGAGAAAGGGAGGGTGAGAGAGAGAAAGAGGGAAGGAGAGAGAGAAGAGAGAGATATTGTGTGAGAGAGAGGAAAAGAGGAGAGACAGAGAAAGTGTGAGAGAGAGAAAATGAGATAGAGAGAGTGAGAGAAGGAAAAAGAGAAAGAGGGAGAAAGAGAAGGGGGTGGGTGAGACAAAGAGAGAGAGAAAGAGAGACAGTGACAGATTGAGAAAAAAGAGGGCGTGAGAGACAGAGAGAAAGCCGAGTTGATCGAAGTCAGAGTTGGTTGAGAGCTGTAGTTTTAAATACGGGTCTACCTGGACAGTTATGCCATAGGTTTAATATAACATAAGTATTTCCACATTTAGGTTTAATATAACATAGGTATTTCCACATTTAAATCAGATTATATTACACTGTATTGTATTGACTGTCCTTCCAAGAAATTTTGAACTAAGTAGTGTATGCAATTTGCTCCATTTTAGATGTTTAAAAATACAGTATAAGCCTTGAGGAATGTGAAGGGCTGAGTCGGCACTAGGCTGCAGTGCATTGTGTCACCTGAAGTTCAAATATCGGTGGGCCACAATCAGTAATAATCAGAAATCATCTCAGGAGTCGCATGAAATCGGGGCCAGTTTGACACTCCTGACATAAGGTCTATTTTTCTGGGCAAGATATAAATTTGGCCCTATCACATGAAATTTCTGTGCGAATAAAACTGAGAAAACCGTTATAGAAGAAAAATGACAATAAGAGATTAAATAATAAATTTTATTAGTTGTAATAGTGAAAATATATACATCAACAATATGATTTTATGTTTCATTAGTTTTCGAAATTTAATTTCGAATTTTCCTGTAGATTTACATTTATATGTAATCTACAATACATATAATATATTTACTATAAAATAACCTGTATTTTATAGGCTTAAAACAATGACCTGTATTGATAATGAAAATATGAAACATTTTTATCCTTATGGCCAAAGACTGTTAGAAAGATTTAAGCTTGAAACTGGCAAATATTTTTACTTGGAAAAAAAAATGATCAAAGGTCAAATTTATTTATAAAGCACATTTCCAAACAGCTACACTGCGTACCTACAGGCAAAACACAAGGAAAAAATTGAATAATTTAATACTGAATTAAAACAAATAAACTTATTAACAAGGACATAAATGTCCAGCAGTCCACAAAAAGCAAGTTTTCATCAGTGATTTGAAAGTTTAGGATCTGCATCAGAAATAATGTTGAAACCAGGCAGAAACACTCAAATGTATTAAGTAAATTGATCTTAAGTGGTAAAAATGGTCAGAAATCAGTGTAAATACAGTATTCAGCTTTTACTAATCTAGACATGCTAGTATATTGTATTGGTAGGATTAGTATGCCCCAAAATACAGATATTTACATGTAGGTATCAGATTATCAGCTTCATAATGCTTGCTTGGGGTGTTGTTTGTAGCTGTTGTGTTTGAGTGCTGCCTAACTCTGCCCCCTGCTGCTCACTCTGACTCACTGCGCTGTCCCTCATGTCATGTCCCTCAGGTCGGCCCTTCAGGTCATTCACAAAGCCTGTGAGGTGTCGCGCCGCTTCAACTACTTCCCCGGAGGCATCGCGCTCACCTGGATGGCCTTTTACGAGAGCAGCATCAACTCAGAGCAGAGCTGCATCAACGAGTGGAACGCCATGACGGACCTGGAGAGCACACGGCCCGATTCCCCCGTCGCGTTTGTAGAAAGGTGAAGGAATTATCTGTGTGTTTTAATACAGAGACTGACAAACACTGAGCTA
Organism: Mugilogobius chulae; assembly: GCA_038363315.1. Lineage (NCBI taxonomy): Eukaryota > Metazoa > Chordata > Actinopteri > Gobiiformes > Gobiidae > Mugilogobius > Mugilogobius chulae. Next base: position 3,091,299 of record CM076409.1, on the reverse strand, counting down.
AAGCAGTGGTGCCCAAAGTGAGGTCCAGGGACAAAAATTGGTCCTCCAGGGTGTTTAATCTGGTCCATGAAGAAGTGCTGAGGTTTGCTAGAGCTACTTTTTATTAAGGACACAAAATCAGGTGTAACATGTTAAAACAAGCCTACTCAACTTAAGTCCCATGTGCCTAAATGGCCTTTTAAAGATTTGATTTGACCTTCAATTCACTTTCCAAATGTTACAAAAACATATTTTCTCTAATGTGTAGATTTAATTCTGGGTTATTACTCAAGAAATAAATGAAAGTAGTGTATTTTTCTTGTTTCACTTCCAGTGAGAAAATACTATTGTTTTTTTTTTTGTTTTTTGTTTTTTTTAGATTTTTAGCCAAACAATCCACTTAGCTCTTATTCTATTGGCAAAACTTGTTTGAAGACAGTTCAAATTAGCTCAAGCAGGCATTTATTCCCCATTATCCAATTTAAGAGAGTCACTTTTTGCAGTGTATAGCCTATTTCAGTCCTACAATTCAGCTTTAGATCTGGTTTAGATCGACACGCTTTAAAACAATATATTTTGACTCGGCGAGAAGAAAGTCTCCCAATTTTGGCTCACAAAGGAAAAAAGTTTGTGCACCCCTGGACAAGAAAGAGCCGATTGACCCTATTTTGTCCCGCCTACTTTTCTAGGACGTGCACTTCCTGTTTAGCTGCATTTAGCCTGTAGATTTCAGTCGATGGGTTTATTTTAACTGTCATTATATTTAATTAAAATTGCCCCACAAGGCAGACAAAAAAACACGTTAGCTACCTTAACAGAGCTAAACAGGAAGTGCATTTCCAAGCCAAGTAGGCGGGACAAAACAAGGTCAATAGCAACTTTTCCTTTAGCTGGGGCAGCTAACTTTTTATGTGTAAATAATTAAAATTTATTTTTTTCCTCAAAGAGTATCCAACAAAAGTAGCAAAAATCAGACTGTGTGTACTGTCTGAATCTAGTAATAAATAGTAGGTTCTCTTTGATAGATGAAAGCAGCGTTCTGATTGGGCTGATTTTGGTGGTCCGTGTACTTTTACTGTGCTGTTTGTAAAAAGCTTTTTTAAAGCCATGGATGAAGCAAAAATGAAAAAAAAACATGGGCCAAGAAGCTTGTGAAAGCTAGAAACTATGTTTAAATAATAATTTCTGATGTTGTGGTCTAAAAATCAGTACCCAATCTTTAAACAAACAAGGTGAGAAAATCTTGAAAATATACACTTTTCATTTTAAGTAATACATTTTTTTTATAGTAATAGCTGTGAAGTATACACAGTAATGATGTGATTTTATTTGTGTACTAGCACATTACATATCTGGTGTTTTTTAATTTGTGTTTTGTTCCTCGGTAACAATTCACCTTATTCAGCCCGCCCACTTTACTTGGCTGTGCACTTCCTGTTAGCTGGTTGCTGTAGAATTCAGTTACTGGTTTCTGTTTGTTTTAGCTGTCATTTATGTCTGTTTGAAATTGGCCCACAAGACAAATGAGCTAAACAGGAAGTGACTGCCAAGAAAAGTGGGCGGATCAGCAGCATCAATAAGTATTAAATTGTTTTTGTTGTTTGTTTGTTTGTTTGTTTGTTTTACCAGGCCTACAGAGAGAGAGAGGACAGAGTGCCAGATCAAAGCCAAACTCCGTAACATCATGACATTTCAGGATCTGGAAAACATCACGTCGAAGGAGGTCAGAGCAAAACTCAGAGACACAGCTGCAGTTTTAAAAATCAAAACACACTGCTAATGATTATTATTATCATGTTTGCAGATTCGAAACGAGCTGGAGCAACACATGAGCTGCAACCTCAAGGACTACAAGGAGTTTATCGACAACGAGATGCTTCTGATCCTCGGGCAGATGGACAAAGCCACTCTCATCTTCGACCACGTGTATTTGGTAAACTTTACTCTCGTTTTGTACATTTAAAGCTGGTTTTAGTCCTTTTCACACTACAGACCTTCTTTGGTCCTGGTTTAGATCTTGTTAAATGCTGAAATTCTCCAGTTTCAGATTTGGTTATTACTAGTTCTTGCTTTAGCGCTGATTTGGACATTTTGTAAAACAAGATTTGCCAATAGAACAAGATCAAAGTTGTTGTTGCTAAAAACACAGCATTTTCTCATTGGAATGAGTCAAAAATCTCAACTGGAATTGAAACAAGAAAAATACACTTAATTCATTTGGTAAATCTTGTTTTCAAACAGTAAAAATCAAGATAACTATTGCCTGGTTCAAGCACTTATTAACACATGAAGAAATTTAAGTCGGCCACTTTAACGCTCAAGTAATAAACCAACATTTTCTAAATAATTTAATCTATTTTTGCGATATTTTGAAAGTGAATTCAGGACTAGATCCGATTTTTGGAGGGCCGATTTGACACCCGGGCCTTAAGTTGAATAGCCCTGCAAAAAATAATGAGCTATCAGCATTTTGAGTTAGAATAGTTGAATGTACCTGTTAAGATTAGATTTCTACAAAATATTTTTAGTATTTTGTGTTGCACTGACGTTCCAGAGTTAATATTTTCTACTGCTGGAACTGTTCAAGTCATAGTGAGAGTGTGTGGAATTGTAAAAATGTGCTGAATATGTGTGTTTAGTAAGTGTGACTAGGACTACAACTCCAGGTATGTTTCTGACGAGGAAATAACATTATGACATAAATAAAAACATTGTAACATAGGCCCTTTAAATGGTTTATTCTTACAGCACAGAGAAAATGATGCACTAATTGATTTCTGTTTGTGTTTTAGGGCTCTGAATGGAATGCTTCAAATCTAGAGGAGTTAAGGGATTGCGGGTGAGTTTAATAATTATATAATCATAAGACTTTACTCGTGTCTTATGCATTATTGTTTTAGGTTATACTTTTATACAGTGTGTGTTCAAATAAACAGAAAATAGTAAGCACCAGTGTAATGTGGTGCTGATTGTCTGTGTTGCAGAGTCGGTTACATTCTGAACGTGACAAGAGAGATAGATAACTTCTTCCCCGGGCTGTTTTCCTACCACAATGTGCGAGTTTATGACGAGGAGGCCACGGACCTTCTGGCCCACTGGAATGACACGTACAACTTTATTGTCAAAGCCAAGTAAGACGTTTCCACAACTAAATACAAACCTTATTAACAATGTCTAGAGTCATAATTTAACCAACCAATATTATTACACGGATTCATTTTGCACAACTGGATTCTCACCTCAGTAAATGTGTTTGAACAGGAAAAACAATTCCAAGTGCCTGGTGCACTGTAAGATGGGGGTGAGCCGGTCTGCCTCCACAGTTATTGCCTATGCCATGAAGGAGTACGGCTGGTCACTGGAGAAAGCCCACAACTATGTGAAGCAAAAACGCAGCATAGCCCAGCCAAACGCTGCTTTCATGAAGCAACTTGCTGAGTACGAGGGAATCCTGGATGCAAGGTTAGCAAAGTCATTCCATTGAACTGCTTTAAGTGTTTAATTCAAACATTTTAAAGTTGTAGCACGCTGCAAAAGACCCTATAGTCTATGAATGTAACATAGCCCTGTTATTAGGTTTGATTTTGTGTTTCTATTCTGTAGTAAACAGCGCCACAACAAACTCTGGAGGCCTGAAACTGATGAGGAGAGCTCTGATGACCTGCAGGCGTCCGGTCACACCACTGGAGGAGAAGAGACGCCTGGGCTGAGGACGAAGAGGCCTGGGGGGCTGTGGGGCCTCCCCTGCAGGATGGGTCTGGAGATGGAGCCTCTGGACTCACTCAACTATAACTATTACTTCAGACGTTTGTCTGACTCTGCACTAGACAGTGAGCCGTCCACACCGGTGCGCGGCCCCCCTCTGCTCGGGATGGAGCGAGTGTTCATAGAGATAGAAGACGTGGAGAGAGATGCTCTGCTGGAGGATGACGGCTTCCCTATGGCTCATTTAGCTCTGCCTGGTGAAGGCACAGCGGCTCAGACATGTGGACGTCTGGATCCTTTGGAGGACATGAGACTGAGACTAGAGTTCAGCACTTTGGAAGAGGAGGATGAAGAGGAAGCCAAAAAGGAGGAGCAGAGATGGCTGCTCTGGCTCAAACTCCTGGAAACTCTGATGGAAAGAGAGACGACGACAGGCAGGAGGACGGCCGGTTAGGCTTTGCTAACCTCAACACGAACAACAGTAACCGGCTCGCAGCCAAGCGCAGCTGTCCTGCAGCCTTCGATGTAAGTAACACGTTTGTACACTCTAGTAAACTGTAAAAACATAATACACATAAACATACAATCCTTCTTCCCGTTTTAGGACAGTGGAAGTAGCAGCAACCCGCTGAAGGTGAAGCCCTCATATCAGTCGTGTAAAGACTGCCTGCGATTGCCCCAGGGGCGGCGCTGTGACCGTTCAGCCGGGGGACGCTCTCATCGCCTGAACCCTTCACGACATTGTAATGTCCCTTCAATTTACATCAACCCACCGGGGACAGTCTTCAATAGTCCAGTGCTGCCATCTATGGCCCCTCCAAACCTGGTGCAGCCATGCAGTCACTTCTGTCCCACCTGCTCCACAGGAGTCCCACTGTCCCACCGGCCCACGCTGGCCTCCCCATGAGCTTTGAGGAGACAGACAGTATGTCAGAGGAGGTGCAGGGACACGCTCAAACAGATGCCATAGAGCTCACTCCAGGATTAACCCCTCATTGTGAGAGCGAGGTGCCTCTTCAGCTGCAAATACCAGGAGTGGGGATCGGATTTGGACTTGAACTTATGCAGCAGAGGGCAGAGCAGCTTGAGAAGCTGCCCAGTTTGGCGATGGAAGGCCAGCTTCCAGTCAGGCCGCTGCCTTAATAAGTGTGACCTGGAAAAGAAGAAGCTTGGAGGGTTTAGCTGTGCCTCTAGAGTGATCAGAAGCCAAAGCTTTGGCTTGATCAATGCTGGCTTATGCTGCTGTCCGGCTCCTCTGGCAGCTGCACTGGCAGCCCGCATTTACAGAAAGTCTCCCAAACTCACTGGGATCAGATAATTCAGCGCTGGCTGGTGCACCTGCTTCTCCAAACCAATGACTGAAGACTTTTCCTCTCACTTCTACAACCGTGTATGACTAGTATGTTTAGGTTTGCTGCATTTCCATATCCCAGTGGTGGTAGGTCATACTGACCATAGACAGATGTAAAGCAGAGACACATGGTCGTCTGTTGTATTAAGAATCAGTGTTTGACTCATATCCAGCACTTTGATCTCGTCGCAAAGGGGAAAAGCCACATGCTGATGTCAGTACACAGTAGTTCACCGATAGTATTAAAAGCACACTCAGTCAGTGTTAGATCATCACCTGCATCACTGAACCATCTCTGTTCACGGCTGTTTTGTTGTTGTAGATGTGATTCTTTACCAGAGCATTTACTGTGACACTCATTATCTGTGTAGGAAGCATGTCATTGTCCGTGGGCCTTGTGTCGGACCGTCCTCATCCTGTGTGTTTGTCCACTTTTATTACTGATGATCATGTTTTTTGAGCATGACGACACTGTTACACTACACCTTTATGCACTCACTCAAAACCTATGTAGTTTTACTTTTTAGCACAAACAATACGAGCGGTTTCACGTAGACAGAAACACGTTTGATTTGATCACAGCTGAAACTACCTTACAGAGCTGGAAACATGCACATAACCTAAACCCTTCAGCACATACTCTTAGCATATAAGTTGTTTTATTTTATGATCTTGTTTTGTACTTGAATAACGAGTTTTACATTTGAGTTGAATCGCTGGTGCCACAGATCTTAAGTTACTGAACCATCACTGTGTACGTGACGTTTACTTGAATTTAAGTTGTTTCCGCTGTGCTGGAACCAAATGTTTTTTTATTTATTTATTTATTACGTGCTTTTTCTTGTGAATTATATTATTTTTTGCCAATTTTGCTAGAATAGAAACTCATTTGACCCTCGTTAAGGAGCTGCAGGCCTGCTCTCTTATATATTTATTACATTCGATTATCACAAGCACATCATGGACTTCATATTTTTGTTCGTGTGTTTAAACAGTGCCTTAAATCCAGCCTTAGCTCCGTCATATCGATCGAAGGCTACGTACGTCCGTCGATGGTTTCTGTACATATAAAAAAAAACGCATTTAATCCCAGTAATCATTAACTGTACGGCAGATAATGTATGCAAACGTATAATAGACCCGGTGGACTTCCATGATAATCTCCTGAATATGACGCCCTTCTTTCTCTGTTCGTTCTGCTTCTGTGATGCACTGACTGGAAAAACCTCAAACGTACGAGAATGATGAATATTATTGTTTACGTTTAGGTCTGTGGACAGTTTTCAGGAAGATATTAAGCCCAGTTTTGTGCTATGTATGGAAAAATGTTTTGTTTTGGAGGACAGTTTAAAGTGAAGCTAACGACCTAAAATCCTCACACGCTGCAAAAAATTTATTTAAGCAAGTCTAGATTTATATTTTTTACTGTGCACAAACACAAATTGTCTTAAATTAGGTCTTTAGGTCTTAAATTTGAAGCAGCTTTTTGTATCAAAGTGAAATGAAAAATGTGCGTGTTTGTAAGTGTCAGAGAAGTCAGTTGGCTTATTTATTTTCAAAAATGCTAACTTCCTGCTGGCATGTTCATTTCCTGTTTAGTCCATTTCAATGGGGTTTCACTGGCTCAGTCTAAAATTTAAAAATACTTGCCCAAAAAAAATATCAGGCAGTGAACAGTGAGTTGTTGGTGGTTTTCTCTGAAAAACATATTCAATATTTTACAAAAGAGGAGAATATTTCACCAAAAGACCGAAGTGTGTTTATGCTAACGCTAAAGTCTGACCATTTGAGAATAAACACCTTACATGCACAGGATCAATAGAGTCAAATAGAACAGAGGTGCTGCAGCTGTCAGTGACCATGACAGGTGCATTAAATCAACCTTTACAAATGTTAATTTTGGTCAGAAATAATTTTAAAGTATGTATTTTTTGAACCAATAAAGGGAAATATGAGAAAACAAAACAATTATTTTTTTATATAAAGGTATTTATTGTGACAAAAATTCTGTTTTTAAACATGCTTGTGGTCTTCAATTTTAAAAAGTCTTAAATTTCATTCTAGAAAATGTGCAGTAACCCTGAAACACATTTCAAACAAACTTTCTGCTGGACACTCATGAGATGTTCCATGAGACGTGTTTGTATCTAAAAAAAACAGGAAATGCTTGTGTGTACAGAAGTTTTATATTTTGAACAAAAACGAGCCGACTGAAGTTCTGTGCACAGAGTCAATTCTCTCCCCACCAAAATAAAACTACAGACGGATCAAAACATCTTTAATAGACGTCTGAAACTGTGGCTGAAATCACAACAGAGCTGTTTAATCAAATGTACATTTTTAATCTTTATTGTTACTGTTTTAATCTTTGTTACCCTGTTTAAAAGCCTCATGTGGACTTGTGTTGAAAATAACACTTAAAACAATCCATCTGGTTCGTCCAATGCAGTTGTCCATATTAATAAATGAAAAATGATATTAACACTTTTTAGGCAGTCAAATAATAGAAATTGTGTTCATATGACACACTGTTGGTTGGTTTGACAGCAGGAGTTTGTGAGCAGGAGAGTTTTGAGTGGACAAATCGATGCTGAGGTCACATTAAGTCTAGAAAAATGACACGTGTGTGAATATTTTTACCTGACTTTTCTCATTTGCTCAGTTTGAATTAAATAAAGTGACTGAGAATAGTTAGCATACTATTAAAACAACATATACACAGTTTAACCTCTACAAACGTTGCTTTAGTGTTTAGCTTCACTTTAATGTCTTCAATTACAAACGTCCACAACTTCTCCTTTGGCACTTTTGTTTTTTTTCTCTTGTTATTTTCAAACTGAAGGAATAAAAAGAAGACGGTTTCTGGTGAAACTCCTCATTGTCTTCTGTTTGTTACAATGTTTATGTGCAATGCACTTTTTATTCTCCATGTTAATATTTATCATGGAAATAAACCATTTGTTCTGCCTACTTTTGTTTGTGTCTTTTACGTTGACTTTGGCTCTTTAAGTAAAATGAACTGGGCCCAGAGAGGTTTTATTGAATTATCCAAATGAAGAGGCTGTGACGACCAGAGACAGTTACACAAAGTCTGACTTCAGCAGGACACAGACGACACAACTCACTGTAAGTACAAAAATATTAGTTTAGTTTTTTATACACACTGTATTTCACTCACTACTTGAATCTTATTTTGTCTGAAGTAACAGAGTAAATGTTTGTGTTGCTCTTCTGCTCATTTAAAGTGACGCTGTGTAACTTTCTGGAGCTAAAAGTTCAACTACAAGAGTCAATGTACTGTAATTTTATTGAGTGCACCTGAATATGAGCAGCACCCACTAGATTTAAATAAGAAAAATGATAAAGTACATATATAACCCGCACTTGTTAATAGTAAGACTATGAGAATCTATAATTTTGCTGCATTGCCTTATAAAGCCGCAGAGTTCAAAGCTGATGAAAAAAGTAGCTGCTTATAATCCAGAATTTACGGTAAATAGAAATTAAAACTATACTTTGGAACATTTTGAATATGGATATACAAACTGTGTTATACGTCATGAATGTCAGTTTTGTGACCATGTAAGACAGTTCAAAGTAAAGTTACAAAAGTGTATTGATTATTTAGAGCAGCAAAGGCAGTTCAACAACAAAAACGCCTTTTTTTTAATTCAAGTCTATTATTTGGTCAAACAGTGGGCCTACAAATTACAAAAATGTATGCTGACAGTATGTAATTTGTGAAAATTGTGTGTTTCTTGCACTGCTCTTTCAGATATTTATTCATGTATTTTTTATTTTATTTATTATTATGTTTTGAGTCTATTATTTACGGAAGCTCAGTACTTTTTTCCTGTATCTTGAAATTTCATGATAACTATCAGGTAATAATGTGATATGAAACAAAAAAAAATATCATGTAAAAACGTGATAGTATTTGTAATATGTGATACTATCACGTAATAACAAGATACCCAAAATTATTTTTTTTTTTTTTTGGTATCACGTTTTACTGATCATTTTTTACTTTTTTTTTTCATATCACGTTATTACCTGATAGTTATCATGAAATTTCAAGATACAGCTGAAAAAAATAAAGTAGATATTGGCAGTACTGAGCTTCCAGATTTATTGAATTGGCTGTGTGCACGGAACTTCAGTTGGCTTGTGTACGTTCAAAAATGCTAACTTCTGTACATACAACCACTTCCTGTTAGCGTTAGCATTTAGACACAATCATGTCTCTTTTTAAACACACAAGTGTCTCTGGTGAAACTTTCCTCTGATATGTAAATCTTTAACATGTATTCTGTAACATTCACCACAACTGTCCTGATCTAAAGAGGATTTTTTGTTTTAAAAACGGATGTTAGTGAAAAACCTCAAGAAAAAGCATTTGCACAGGAAAGTGGCTTGGTACAGGATGTACTATTTTGAACAAAAAACAAGCAAGAGCCAACTGCCTCAGAGCAATTGAAAAGACTAGATTTTCAGCATTTATTATTATTTGTCAGTTTTAAACTCATCAAAAACATTCAATCCAATGCTCTGTTTCGTGATTTTTGTTAGAAAGGGTTGATCCACTGTTATTTCTCCGTCAGAGGATTCAAAACAAGCAGCTTATTGTTATTCATATCTTATCTGAGAGAATTTTATCATTCTGGTCCCTTTTTGTTTCATGAAAATTAACCCAGGAATGATGAAAACATGAACTTTTTCAGACATTTCTCCTGGACTCAGTTCTCTACTAAACTATATTACAAGCAGTTCTGTTGCTATGTATTCGAAAACCAATGCATTTTGTGTAAATTCACTGAAAATTTTGTTCTTATGAGGTTAACAAAACCCAAACCTATCAGAATCATGACCCAGAATCGTCCCACAGTTCCCACATCTGATTGTTGTCAATATGAATAAACAACACAGCAGGAAATCTCCAAATATGGTCACTAAAGTTGTCTCTTAGTTTCAGTTCAACGCAAAAATGCAATTGTATCAGACTGTTACGGAGGAATTTGTGAAGAAGAGAATATAACTTGAACTTTATGCTAATAGTTGTGCAGTGAAGTTTCGTAGAGGAAAAACAAGACAACACCGGAAACNGTCCATATATCTGATACCATACATTGATACAGCCTTAATTTTTACTGCACAACACCAAATTGTCTTAAATTTGAAGCAGCCTTTTAAACCTTGTATTTAAGGCGATTTATCAAAGTGAAATGAAAAATGTGCGTGTTTGTAAGTGTCAGAGAAGTCAGTTGGCTTATTTATTTTCAAAAATGCTAACTTCCTGCTGGCATGTTCATTTCCTGTTTAGTCCATTTCAATGGGGTTTCACTGGCTCAGTCTAAAATTTAAAAATACTTGCCCAAAAAAAATATCAGGCAGTGAACAGTGAGTTGTTGGTGGTTTTCTCTGAAAACGTATTCAATATTTTACAAAAGAGGAGAATATTTCACCAAAAGACCGAAGTGTGTTTATGCTAACGCTAAAGTCTGACCATTTGAGAATAAACACCTTACATGCACAGGGTCAATAGAGTCAAATAGACAGAGGTGCTGCAGCTGTCAGTGACCATGACAGGTGCAGGCTTGGATGCATTAAATCAACTTTACAAATGTTAATTTTGGTCAGAAATATGAAATTATGTATTTTGTGAGCCAATAAAAGGAAATATGAGAAAACAAAACAATTATTTTTAATGTATTATAAATAGGTATTTATTGTGACAAAAAATAATGTTTTTAAACATGCTTGTGGTCTTCAATTTTAATATTCAAGGTCTTAAAAAGTCTTAAATTTCATTCTAGAAAATGTGCAGGAACCTGAAACACTTTTTAAACTAAACTTTCTGTCGTATTTGTATCTAAATGCTACGCTAACAGGAAATGCTTGTATGTAGAAGTTAGCTATTTTGAACAAAACAACCCAACTGATGTTCTCTGCACAGAGCCAATTGTCTCCCCACAAAACTAAAACTACAGACGGACCAAAACGTCTTTAACAAACGTCTGAAACTGTGGCTGAAATCACAACAGAGCTCTAACACATGACCAAGTTAAATCAAATGTAAATTTTTAATCTTTATTGTTACTGTTTTAATCTTTGTGACCTGTTAAAAGCCTCTGTGGACTTGTGAAAATAACACTTAAAACAATCCATCTGGTTCGTCCAATGCAGTTGTCCATATTAATAAATGAAAAATGATATTAACACTTTTTAGGCAGTCAAATAATAGAAATTGTGTTCATATGACACACTGTTGGTTGGTTTGACAGCAGGAGTTTGTGAGCAGGAGAGTTTTGAGTGACAAATCGATGCTGAGGTCACATTAAGTCTAGAAAAATGACACGTGTGTGAATATTTTTACCTGACTTTTTCTCATTTGCTCAGTTTGAATTAAATAAAGTGACTGAGAAAGTTAGCAATACTATTAAAACAACATATACACAGTTTAACCTCTACAAACGTTGCTTTAGTGTTTAGCTTCACTTTAATGTCTTCAATTACAAACGTCCACAACTTCTCCTTTGGCACTTTTGTTTTTTTCTGTTATTTTCAAACTGAAGGAATAAAAAGAAGACGGTTTCTGGTGGAAACTCCTCATTGTCTTCTGTTTGTTACAATGTTTATGTGCAATGCACTTTTTATTCTCCATGTTAATATTTATCATGGAAATAAACCATTTGTTCTGCCTACTTTTGTTTGTGTCTTTTACGTTGACTTTGGCTCTTTAAGTAAAATGAACTGGGCCCAGAGAGGTTTTATTGAATTATCCAAATGAAGAGGCTGTGACGACCAGAGACAGTTACACAAAGTCTGACTTCAGCAGGACACAGACGACACAACTCACTGTAAGTACAAAAATATTAGTTTAGTTTTTTATACACACTGTATTTCACTCACTACTTGAATCTTATTTTGCCTGAAGTAACAGAGTAAATGTTGTGTTGCTCTTCTGCTCATTTAAGTGACGCTGTGTAACTTTCTGGAGCTAAAAGTTCAACTACAAGAGTCAATTACTGTAATTTTATTAAGCGCACCTGAATATAAGCCGCACCCACTAGATTTAAGTAAGAAAAATGATAAAGTACATATATAACCCACACTTGTTAATAGTAAGTCTATGAAATCTATAATTTTGCTGCATTGCCTTATAAGCCGCAGAGTTCAAAACTCATGAAAAAAAAGTAGCTGCTTATAATCCAGAATTACGGTAAATAGAGAATTAAAACTATACTTTGGAACATTTTGAATATACAAACTGTGTTATACGTCATGAATGTCAGTTTTGTGACCATGTAAGACAGTTCAAAGTAAAGTTACAAAAGTGTATTGATTATTTAGAGCAGCAAAGGCAGTTCAACACAAAAACTTATTTTTTTTATTCAAGTCTATTATTTGGTCAAAACAGTGGCCTACAAATTACAAAAATGTATGCTGACAGTATGTAATTTGTGAAAATTGTGTTTCTTGCACTGCTCTTTCAGATATTTATCATTGTATTTTTTTATTCTGTTTGAGTTTATTTTCCAAGTGTATCACGAATTATTAATTACTATCAGTAATAATGTGATGTGAAAAAAGAGAAAAGAAAAAAACGTATCAGGTAAAAATGTAATACCAAAAAACAACAGTTTTTGTTTTTTGGCGGGGATTTTTATCAAGTTGCTTCCCCAATAAGGAGTTGTGGGTTCGACTCCCGGGTCGGACCATATTAACATCTCACGATCTCTCTGGGTGGAGTTTGCATGTTCTCCCCGTGTCACTGTGGGTTTCTCCAGGTACTCCGGTTTCCTCCCACCTCTAAAGACCTGTATGTTTAGGTTAATTGGGCATCACTGTAAATTTCCCTTAGTGAGTGAATGAGAGAGTGAATGTTGTCTGTCTAACTCTGCGACGATTGGCCACTGTCCAGGGTGTTCCCCGCCTAAGGCCCAAAGTTACTGGGATAGGGCTCCAGTCACCTGCGACCCTAAACGGGATTAAGCGGTAGAAAAAAAAAGGGAAAAAAATGAATGAATGAATGAATGAATGAATAGTTATCATGATATTTAAGATACAATTGGGAAAAAAAAAAGTAGATTGGCAGTACTGAGCTTCCAGAATTATTTAAATGAAAAGACTAGATTTTCAGCATTTTTTATATATTGTCTTTCCAATTAGATAAACAACTCCCAATTAAAAAAAAAAAAAATCAGATGTTATCCAAGAAGTTACACTTACTTGAGTCACAATCATTTAACACAATAAAAGTGTTACTAGGTGTATCTATTGTCATTTACGTGGATATTTGTTTACAATATAGCAGCTATAACAAGGTCACAGAAGTGGAATTACTTCTACGTTTGTCACATTAGCAGTCCAAAAGTCAGTTTTAAACCTCATCAAAACTTTCAATCCAATGTTCTGTTTTGTAATTTTTGTTAGAAAAGCATTGATTCCACTGTTATTTCTCAGTCAGAGGATTCAAACAGCAGCTTATGTCTTTATATTCTTATTGAGAGAAGTTTTATCATTCTGATCTCTTCTTGTTTCACCCAGGAATGACTGAAACATGAACTTTTTCAGACATTATCCCGACTCCATTCTCTACAAAACTATATTACAAAAGCATTCTGTTGCTATGTATTGAAAACCAATGCATTTTTGTGTAAATTCACTGAAAAATTTGTTCTTATGAGGCTTAACAAAACCGCAAACCTATCAGAATCATGACCCAGAATCGTCCCACAGTTCCCACATCTGATTTGTTGTCAATATGAATAAATAACACAGCAGGAAATCTCCAAATATGGTCACTAAAGTTGTCTCTTAGTTCAGTTCAACGCAAAAATGCAATTGTATCAGACTGTTACGGAAGGAATTGTGGCTCAGAAGAAGAGATATGACTTGTAACTTTACTGCTAATGTTGTGCAGTGAAGTTTCGTCAGAGGAAAAACAAGACAAACACGGAACAGGACGGGACAGGGTAACAGGCTGTACCAGAGTCACAAGTCTTTCATAAACCGTCCGTGCGCTGGGTCAGAGGAACATGGAAACTGTGTCGTTACGTGGAGCAGGGGCTTTTCACAGACCAATGTCACGAATGCCTCCGCAGAGCTGCTATTGTAACGCCACCCGGGACAGAAATAACATGGAACCGAAGAGACGAGCCGCTGCGTCGGACCAGGACCTGGGTTTGGACCAGACACAGGGACAGACAGAAAGATAAATGCATTTATTGGGTTTTTCAAATTGAAATTAATGTGTTTTTATTGCTTTTCTACTGGAAAAGAAAGAAAACAAGTCTCTGGCCTCAATTAAGTTCTAAGTCAAAAGAGAGACAAGTCCAAGTCAAAGAGAGACAAGTCCAAGTCAAAGAGAGACAAGTCCAAGTCAAAGAAAGACCAAGTCCAAGTCAAAGAGAGACAAGTCCAAGTCAAGTCAAGAGAGACAAGTCCAAGTAAAGAGAGACAAGTCCAAGTCAAAGGAACAGAACCAAGTCCAAGTCAAAGAGAGACAAGTCCAAGTCAAAGAGAACAAGTCCAAGTTAAAGAGAGACAAGTCCAAGTCAAAGAGAGACAAGTCCGAGCAAAGAGAGACAAGTCCAGTCAAAGAGAACAAGTCCCAAGTCAAAGAGAGACAAGTCCCAAGTCAAAGAAGACAAGTCCAAGTCAAAGAGAGGACAAGTCCAAGTCAAAGAAAGACAAGTCCAAGTCAAAGAGGAGACAAGTCCAAGTCAAAGAGAGACAAGTCCGAGTCAAAGAGAGACAAGTCCAAGTCAAAGAGAGACAAGTCCAAGTTAAAGAGAGACAAGTCAAGTCAAAGAGAGACAAGTTCTAAGTCAAAGAGAGACATTCCAAGTCAAAGAGAGACAAGTCCCAAGTCAAAGAGAGACAAGTTCTAAGTCAAAGAGAGACAAGTCCAAGTCAAGTCTCATGTCAAAAAAGTGACTCAAATCTGACTTAAAGTGGACAGCAACACTGCAAAAAAAGGAAATCTAACTTGGATAAATAGACTTGATAGACTTGAATAACGCATATTATTCTTACAAGACTAACTGGCTCTGTGCACAGAAAGCGTATTTATTTATTTTATTTTATTTCAAAAATGCTAACTTCCTGTTGGCATGCTTGTTTCCTGTTTAGTTCATTTCTATGGGTTTCACTGCCTCAGACTAAAATGAAAAAATACTTTAAGATCGACAGTGAACAGTGAGTTGTTGACGGTTTTCTCTGAAAAAATTTTAAATACTTCACACATGAGGAGAATATTCAATTTCATTTCAAGTGTGTTTATAAAAAGATGTGTTTGTCTCTAACGTTAAAGCCTGAAATAAAACAACTTCTATGCACAGGGTCAAATTTTAAGATTTTTTCACTTACAAAGACCAAGTCTTACTAACATTATTAGACTTGTTTAAAGATATTCTGTCCTGATTTATCTTATCTAGATATAAAAACGTATTTGAAGCAAATTTGTATCTGTTTAAAGCCATAATTGCTTGAATCAAGAAAAGATTTGCTTAAAATCTTGCCAATAGAACTTGAAACTAGCATTTTCTGCTCAAAACAACTAGGTTAGTCCAATTTCCTCACTGCACTGGCAGATTATTTCACTTAAAATATGAAATTTTTACCTCAAAGTAAGCAACATGTTTCCTATTTTTTGCAGTGATTGATGTAAAACTATTAAAAATCTTTCTTCATCAGAAACTATCACAGCACATGCTTATTAGTAATTTAGCATTTTTATTTAAAGTGCTTTTTGATTCGTATGCTTTATGTAATTAGTGTAATTTTACTTAGCTTACTATATCCGCCTGTGTCCCTGTTCTTCTCTGACTTCTGTGAGGCCCAGTCCTTCCTCCGGCTCTGTCCAGTCAAACCAGAGACAAACGGCGTCACTCAGCAGCACCTCTCGTGACTGAAATAGCTCCGGCTGATTACAGATGCAGGGTGAAGAGGGTCGTTCGCCTCTCCACCGTCGCTCGGGTTCAACGCCAGACGAAACGAGAGAAAGAAATGTCACGAAAGACTGAAAAACCATGAGGAAATATTAGTGGAATTATGTTGTGACTGTTTTGTGAATATGTGACGTGAGACAAGTCTGAGTCAAAGAGAGACAAGTCCAAGTCAAAGAGAGACAAGTCCAAGTTAAAGAGAGACAAGTCCAAGTTAAAGAGAGACAAGTCTGAGTCAAAGAGAGACAAGTCCCAAGTCAAAGAGAGACAAGTCCAATAAAGAGAGACAAGTCCAATCGAAGAGAGACAAGTCCAAGTAAAGAGAGACAATCTGAGTCAAAGAGAGACAAGTCCCAAGTCAAAGAGAGACAAGTCCAAGTTAAAGAGAGACAAGTCCAAGTTAAAGAGAGACAAGTCCAAGTTAAAGAGAGACAAGTCCAAGTCAAAGAGAGACAAGTCCAAGTTAAAGAGAGACAATCCAAGTTAAAGAGAGACAAGTGCAAGTCAAAGAGAGACAAGTCCAAGTTAAAAAGAGACAAGTCCAAGTCAAAGAGAGACAAGTCCAAGTTAAAGAGAGACAAGTCCTAGTCAAAGAGAGACAAGTCTAAGTTAAAGAGAGACAAGTCAAAGAGAACAAGTCCAAGTTAAAGAGAGACAAGTCCAAGTTAAAGAGAGACAAGTCCAAGTCAAAGAGAGACAAGTCCAAGTTAAAGAGAGACAAGTCCAAGTCAAAGAGAGACAAGTCCAAGTCAAAGAAAGTCAAAATACAAATATATTTTTTAGATATTCTATTTCAAAATCATGGGAAATCTGCCTCTTGACCACCATCTGCCCTTTTGACATCATAAAATTCTGAATACAACCTACTGTATTTTGCTATTTTAATGCAGTTTGTTATGATTTTTTGGTAAGGTAAGGTACACTTTATTGTCCCCGTAGGGAAATTTGTCCTCTGCATTTGACCATCCTTCAATGCGTCTGGGCATCTCTCAGGAGCAGTGATCGCCGCAGTGCAGCGCTCAGGGACCCATCTCCAGGTGTGTTGCTAGGCTTGGTCAGGACTACCGTAGCTGGAGGATATTACCCTAACATGCATGTTATTGGTTGGTGGGGAAACCGGAGTGCCCGGAGAAAACCCACCCAGACACGGGGAGAAACATGCAAACTCCACACAGAAAGGCCCGGCCCGTGCGGGAATCAAACCCGCGACCTTCTTGCTGTGAGGCAAGAGCGCAAACCACTCAGCCACCGTGTCCAGTAAGTAAGACGTAGAACAGGGCTATTAAACGTTATTTTCCAGAGGGACAGATTTTACGGAGGACCATGGCTTCTGGGCACAATACGGCACTACTTTTGACATGAGATTGCTTCTATAGTGATAATAACTAATGCTGCAGTCTGCTTTTATTGCTCCACAAAATGTTCAAATCAGCGCTAAGCCAAGAACTAGTAAAAACCAAATCTGAACCTGGAGAATTTCAGCATTTAACAAGACCTAAACCAGGACTAAACAAGACCTAAACCAGGACTAAACAAGACTAAACCAGGACTAAACAAGATCTAAACCAGGACCAAACAAGATCTAAACCAGGACCAAACAAGACCTAAACTAGAACTAAACAAGACCTAAACCAGGACTAAACAAGACCTAAACCAGGACTAAACAAGATCTAAACCAGGACCAAACAAGACCTAAACCAGGACTAAACAAGACCTAAACCAGGACTAAACAAGACCTAAACCAGGACTAAACAAGACCTAAACCAGGACTAAACAAGATCTAAACCAGGACTAAACAAGATCTAAACCAGGACCAAACAAGATCTAAACCAGGACCAAACAAGACCTAAACCAGGACTAAACAAGACCTAAACCAGGACTAAACAAGATCTAAACCAGGACTAAACAAGATCTAAACCAGGACCAAACAAGATCTAAACCAGGACCAAGCAAGACCTAAACCAGGACTAAACAAGACCTAAACCAGGACTAAACAAGATCTAAACCAGGACCAAACAAGATCTAAACCAGGACCAAACAAGACCTAAACCAGGACTAAACAAGACCTAAACCAGGACTAAACAAGACCTAAACCAGACTAAACAAGATCTAAACCAGGACCAAACAAGACCTAAACCAGGACTAAACAAGACCTAAACCAGGACTAAACAAGACCTAAACCAGACGAAACAAGGTCTAAACCAGGACTAAACAAGATCTAAACCAGGACTAAACAAGATCTAAACCAGGACTAAACAAGATCTAAACCAGGACCAAACAAGATCTAAACCAGGACCAAACAAGATCTAAAGTAGAATTAAACCAGGACTGAAACAAGACCAAGTCAAGTCTAAGGTCTACACTGTAAAAAGTGACCATTTTAAACTGGATGATAAGTTAATAAATGCTTAAATTAAGTCATATTTATCTTTATTTTAGCATATTTATCTGATTTGCCAATAGAACAAGATCAAAGGGATTGTTGCTAAAACCACAGCATTTTCTCACTTGAATGAGTCAAAAAAAAAAACTCAACTGGAATTGAAAGAAGAAAAATACACTAGGGACATTTGGCAAATCAACCACATTGTAAATACTGTACGAGCCAAAATCCACATAAATGACACAAACGACAAACAATAATACCTCGTCTCACTTTAATTTTGCTAAATGATTGCTTAAACTTGCAGGAAACCCAGTTGTGTGTAAATTGTCTTTGCATTTTGACAAAAATGTAGAGAGATTCTGAATACAAATTACTGTAATTTTGAACTTTTACTTGTCAATTTCTCCACAAATTGCGACTCAACTGCTGTAAAATGATGATAAATCTCTACCACGACGACTGTCAGACTAAACTAAAGTCAAAAATGTGAAAAATGCAATCTGTCATGTTGGCTTAAAGTATCAAAAGCCCTTCTCATAAGCCCGTTTCTTTATTTAACATCTCTCTTCACTGACTCACTCATAAAAGCCTCGTGACTTGAATCAAGTGTCCAAAGTGACCTTTACGTCGGCCTCCGTAACCAAAACAATAATAAACGTTAGACAGGTTAAATGGAAGAGCTCGCACAACAGATTAGTCGGATCTTCTGATAATTGAGAGAGCCTGATGTCCCATGGTCTAAGGACGCTGTTAAGTCTTAAATAATACTGGAGCAAACACTTGTGTAATATTCTGGAAAGCTTAAATTAAGTTATTTATTTGTTTGATGACACAAATAGTTCTCATATTGTTGTTTTGGCTTCTCTTGACACATTAACAGCTCATTTTAATCACATTCGTCTGTGAACACAAGAATTCTTATCTGTTAGGTTTAAAAGTTTGCAAATAAAAGCATTACAACTTCCAGAAAAACTTGGGTTAGCAGCATAATATTAGAAAATATTCGGCAAATAAAGTATTTTTACAGTATTCACCTTATTCTGTCACGCCCACTTTTGTTGGCAGCACACTTCCTGGTAGGTATATCTAACATAGCTTGTCTGTCTTGTGAGGCGATCTCAAACAGATTATATAACAGATAAATAAAAACCCAGCGACTGAATTCTAAAGGCTAAAGGCAGCTCTGACCATGATCCATCCCACCTCACAGGTGTGCCACATCAAGATGCTGATCTGACATCATGATTAGTGCACAGGCCACCCTGAAATGTGCATTTTGTTTTGCTTTATTGGCGGTCTGGGGACTCAGAACCAGTCAGTATCTGGTGTGACCACCATTTGCCTCATGCAGTGCAACACATCTTCTTCGCATAGAGTTTATCAGATTGTCTATTGTGGCCTGTGGAATGTTGTCCACTCCTCTTCAATGGCTGTGCGAAGTTGCTGGATATTAGTGGGAACTGGCGCACGCTGTTGTATACGCCGGTCAAGCACATCCCAAACATGTTCAATGGGTGACATGTCCGGTGAGTATGCTGGCCATGCAAGAACTGGACATTTTCATATTCTCTGAAACGAAATGAAATGCACGAGCAACAGATCTGGTTGACATTCCTGCTGTCAGCATGCCAATTGCACGCTCCCTCAATGCTTGTGGCATCTGTGGCATTTTGCTGTGAGACAAAACTGCACATTTCAGGGTGGCCTTTTATTGTGGGCAGTATAAGGTACACCTGTGCACTAATCATGATGTCAGATCAGCATCTTGATGTGGCACACCTGTGAGGTGGGATGGATTATCTCAGCAAAGCAGAAGTGCTCACTATCACACATTTAGACAGATTTGTGAACAGTGTTTGAGAGAAATGGTAATAAAGTGTATCTGGAATGAATTTTAGATCTTCAAGTCCATCTCATGAAAAATGGGAGCAAAAACAAAAGTGTTGCGTTTATATTTTTGTTGAGTATATATTATTCTGTAGCGGCTTTAGAATTACACTAGCATCATGCTAGCATTTAGCCCGCAGCTACGGTGAGTATTGTTGGATATATGTACAAACTGGGTTATTAGGTCACTTTAATCTTCTCCATGTCTTTGTCTGAAGACCAACAAAATTTGGTTGGTCATTTGGCCCTTAGGCTGCAGTTGAATATCCTGATGTTTTGCCATGAAATATTCAAAAGGTCAAGGTTCAATTCTATTAATGGCTAGACCTATTCACCTTTTTAGATTATTATTGGCCTGTAGAATGTTGTAAAGTCATGTGAACGCAACCTTTTAGGTCTCATTTAACATGTGCAAGCTACAAAAATTATGCTTTACTTTAGTCTTTCTCCACACTTGGATATTCTGACAGAGCATTCTAAAGGTGTAATTGTAAATATAGAAAATTAAGGGTCTATGTTTATTGTAGCTGTAATTCAGTAACTATCTTTGTATGTTCTGATTTGTTTTCCAGAACGATAAAACAAGATGGGTCAAAAACTCGACAAGTTATCTGAAAAAGACGAGGACTCAACGGACAACTCCGATTGGTCGGAGCAAACCGGAGAGACTCCTGGGACAGACGGCCGACGCCAAAGACCAGGACAGTTTTGGGACTCCTCCGAACGACGCCTCTGGAATCTGCTCCACTGGGCATGCTCCGGAGTCAACTGTCAGTCCCGCACGTACCACAACAACAGACCCCCAAACTGGGCAGCCAATCGGAGGCCTAGGTCACCCGGAGCGCCCTCTCAACACGCCGGGGCAACAGGTGGAGGGTCCCGCGACAGCCAGGGTGCCAGTGAGGACTCTAAAGAGGAGTCAGTTTGTCCAGAGAGCAGACAGAAGTCACAGCGAGCTAATTATAGACATAGTGAGAGAAAGGCTGTGGTGGTCTGCCTTGGGACCGCCGCTATGGAGGAGCAGAGTTTTGAGGGAGGGAAGAGGATTTTGTGGTCTGGAGAAAGAAGACACTTGGGTTTCGACAAACGGAGACAACACGGATGTTCAAAGTGAAGAATTCAGTTGTTGTCCCAAGAAGAGACAAGCAAAGGGAGCAGGATGAAGGCAGCTGAAGATAGAGTTGAAACTAGTGTGGAAAGTTGTGCTGGGATTGATTTATGTCCTCCACGTTTGGGTGAACTGACGACGGCTAGCAGGTGTCAGCTCAAAGGATCTGGTCAAGACGGAGACTAAACACAGAGGCGACCGGTAAAGAAACAGAAATCAGGAACGCGCCAATCCCGAAAAGCAGAGGTTTGCTTAAAAGGATCGTTCGACGGAAGACCAACGACGAGTGCGAGATAATTCCCTGCGAAGCTGCCGCGAAAACGAAGCGCAGGAGGAGAGCAAAGCGCAAGAGATGAGTCGTTTTGCCGGCGCTGTTTCCAGAAGAGCAAAGGAAAAAACTTCCAGGGAGAATCAAGTGAGGACAACTGGAGTAAGCCCTCTACCTCCAGCGATCCGGAATTTTACTGGAACATGCGAGGAGATATCAGCTTCCAGGCGTTGCTGCAATGGAGTCAAAGAAGTTGCGAGTTTTAAGAAGGAAAGCGAGTTTGTCTGCTTCTCTGCGGTTGTAACTCCTCCGCCGCCAACTCAACTGATGCCCGAGAAAGAGTCGGACAAAAGCGGAACGACAATATCTGACTCAGAAGCAAATGTGGGGTCGAATGAGAAGTCGAAAGCTAAAGGTCCGCCTCCTCCAGTGCCCAAAAAACCCAAAAATCCCTTCGTTAAGCTCAAAACGGCGCAGTTGATGTCGACGGATGCGCCAAGAGAGGTCACCTGCGAACAGAGGAGAGAGTGAAGAGAAGACATACCTTTCATTTCAACAAGGATCTTTGGGGAACAAGCTCGGGAACCAGGATATGTGTCAGCTTTGGGATGAGCGAGGAACGTACTATCTACCGAACAGACGACTTTCCGTTGAGCTGAGTCAGTGGGAAGAGATTTTAGACCAGAACAGAAGTGCGATCGACTTTGATTACTGCGCGCGCATCGCAGATCTGTCCCGGACGAGGAACTGCCAAGAAATTTGACATGCTGCAAAGGAGAGTGTTTTTGGAAAGAAGATCGAAATACAAAAGCTCGAATCCGCCTTTGAAACCTGTAAATTCTACGGTTTTGTCAGAACCTCCGCACGTGCCAGAGACGCCAACGGACGAAGAGACCAAACGGCAAGTAGATGCTGTCAAGAAAGAAAAAGTAGAGTTACAAGCAAAGCCCATGAAAGAATCCCAAGAAGTGACAGTTCATAGTAACGACAGGTGTGTGAGAACAAGTGATGCGGCTTCGTACAAACCCGTGGCTGAAATCGTCAAAGAAACAAATCAGATCCAAAAGCGTTCATCTTTTCGCGCCAAAACTGACGCGCCGAAAGCTCCCATCGCTGTTTCGGATCAGAGCGTCAACGTGTCCCAAATGAAAAGCACGTTCGATGTTCCCAAAAAGTCCAAGGAGCGACCGCAAGAGGCTCCGGCAACTACAAAGAAAGGTAAGAAAAAGTAGTGTGATTTTAAGTGAAGCTAATCCCTGAAACTCCAACCATTAACGCATTTCAAACAGAACAGGCTGCTGGAAAGTTTAGGATAGGGCTGGGCAATATGGCAAAAAATTATTTTCGCAATTTTCCTGGAGACAGATCACGATTTCGATTTGATCATAATTCTTGTAGACTATTGTCTTTTGCCTTTGAGGTAAATACAATCATCTGCTTTTTCTAAAAGTTCCTACTTTACTGTGATTGGTTAAATCCAGCTGTCACTCACTCAGAGCAGAACAAAGACTGACCTGTGTTGACAAATTTTCAGAAAAAACATGACCAAGCCTTTGAAAAAAATTCAAAAACAAGCGACCTCAGCCCATAAATAAAACTATTCAAATAATTGATTAATGAGAACGAGGTTAAATTTTATGGTTATATGTTCAAGTGTAATGTACTTCTATGGATATAAACATGAACATTTCACTGTGAGATGTGAGAAATGTAAATTATTGGCTTTTGCTTCTAATAATATTTTCAATGTATCTAATGTTTATCTGTAATGTAAGATAATTTTTAAGAACCTCAGGAAGAATAGCGTCAGCAAGACTAATTTGGATCCAAATAAACAAACAAATAACAGCTTTTGAAAATCTGCTAAAATCTGTTTCATTCATATAGATTTATTTTTGTAAATCAAATCTCAAAATGTGCTAAAATTACCTAGAACTTGACTTGAAGCTGCAGCACAAAAAGACCTCCACACATGATCTTCAAAAAAACATGCGCTCCTCAAATTCATTATAAAGAAACAAACTTGGTAACTCAGAGGCTTAGAGAAGTAGGTTGGAAATAATTGTCTGTATTTTAAAGGGGTCCTATTGTGTTTTTTATTTATATTTAGTAAGAAACTAGAACATGTGCAGATCAGTAATTTACCTTTTGTTCATTGTAAAACACAAAGTTGATCTAAAACGACTCAAAATTAGGAACAGGTCTTCTGACTTCCTGTTCAAAACTGCAGAACTGATAAGCCCCGCCTCTTCACTTTAAAATGTAACTGTAAAAAGCTACAGATTTTTAAAAACATTTTTTGTATTGTTGGAAAGTGGACATGGGACAGTATTGAACCATTATATACTTCACTTTGATAATTAATCTTTTTAATTATAACAGGTAAATACAGACAAGTGGGAGGGGATAGGTGGTAGGTGAGAACAGGGATTTCTGAGTATTTGAGCTGCAGCTGAAGAACAAAACAAGATTACTCCAACATACAGGAATCAATTCAAATATAACTTTGAGTATGATGAAGGGAGGCAATTATAACGAGGTTAAAAACTTGGAAAAGTGAATTTGACATAATAGGTCAACTTCAACATGCAGATGCATTAAATAGAGAAATGAAAATCACGATTTAACGATTTTACCAAAAAATAAAAATAAAAATAATAATAATAATGTCACAACAGTGAGCTTACTATTTGATATTTATCACAATATTGCCCAGTCCTAGTTTAGGAGAAGGTGAAAGAGGTGACTGAGAGTGGAAAGCAGCCGTGTGATTGGTTTGACAGCAGGTGTTTGTGATGATTAGTGCAGTTTTGTGTTTGATGTCACATGTAATGACACTGGTTTTTGCAACGAGACGCAGTTTGTGACAATTTTGACCTTAAACGTGCGAATTTGCTCAGCTTGCATTAAAATATCAATTCAATTCAATTGGACAGTTGTTTATTGAGAATGGGAAGAATATTAACACATTTAACAAACTTAAAATATATGCACAGACTTTAACTATAGGTTTTTCATAACTTTCCATAACTAACTATTATAAACATATTTAGACAGAATATAATCATTTTACATCCTACTTCCAAACATAGAAAAAAAATTATGTAGTTTTGATGTAATAATTGACTTCAGTGTATTTATTTCCAATTTATAAACATTTCTTTGGAAAAATAGGACATTGTTGATAAAACCAATATTCTTGTGGTTCCATTTTTTTTGCCAATTACCCTAGATTCATTAATATTTTCAAAATGTCTTAAAGTGCGTATGACAATTTATTTATTTTTATTTTTAAGATTTAATAAACATCTGTGCTTGTTCATCTTATTTGATGAGGTTTATAATATTAATTGAATGTATTAATATATTGTAAGACTTGTCAACTGTCAGTTGTGTCTAAATTTGCAATGCATATTTTATTTTCAACTTTTATGACTTTCTTCATATTTGTAACTTCACTGCTGCAAAACTATAATAAATATTTAACACACCAAACTAAGTCAAAATTTGAAAATGTGATAATCTGTGAATAAACTAAGCATTTCCAAAACCACCAAAGTTGCAGGACCTGAAAATTTAGATTTTAATTTCCCACGAACCTTGTTTCATCTGTTGGTGAATCGAGCATAACATTCATGCTCGTTCCAGCATCTTATCCTCTCAGTCTGAAAAAATGCATACGCAAATAGCTGATTTGTTTATGACCGTGTATAATGTTAGGCGGCATGGCGCGGATAACAGGCCTTTCTTTGCCGCTGCAGAGTTGTTCTTTTCGAAACAAAAGTTTGTTAAATCCTCCCTGAACCCCTTCCTCCTCGCTAAGCCAAAGGGAAAGTTGAATGCACCCCCCTCTCTGTCCTGGGTGAGTCCTGCTGCTCCAGTCTGCAGCTTCAGCTCATTCACAGCCTGGGAAAAGCTCAGTGAGGCTGCTGCTGCACTGCGCATGCGCTGTGCCGGTCGAACACGTACTCCATTGAATTTAATAACGGTGAGAATAGGCGATTTCTAGTCTTCCGCGGGTGACGACCGAACAAGGAATGCGCTTCGCCTCATCTCTTTTTGGACACTCCTTCTGATCGATCCGACATATTTAGAGCACACGTTTATCCTTTACGTGCATTACGTCCAAACCTGTGGTCTTTTGGTGAAGACAAGGGACAGTTAAAGGAAACGTCCTGCAGGATAAGGGCGCGCCTAAACCACCACATTCATGTGTTGTGATTGATCACACCGGGATTCACACATTCTTGCGTAGTTCTTGAAGGTAAGTCATTATAATGTTAGTAATTACACTGTACTTAAAGAGCCGGGATGGAGAGCATCTGTTTAGCTCACAGGATGACTAACAGGAGGCGAGAACAACCCAAATCTTGGATGAAATATCTGCACTTGCGTCAGCTAGCGGTGGTCCTGTGTCCAGGCCAGTGTTAGCCTAGCATCAGACTGAACCGTTACAAACACGAGGGCTTGTATAAGATGTTTTCAGGAGGATTCAGACGCATTTACTGTCTCACACGCGAACATCCATCCCACATCCGCCACAATCCTTTATTTTCTGTGAAACGTGGTGATTTGGACCCATTCTTGCACTAGCTTAGCCCGAGCCGCTGCTGCTGCTGTGGTCGGACATCAGCCCGGGTTCACAGCTGTGTCGAGGCTGCGGCCAGATCCAGACCTCCGGGAGCGCCAGGCTTACACAAACACACACTATATCCACTGTTTATACTCTTGTTTGTCATGTGCACGCTGTTTTTTAACCTGAAACTCCCAATATTAAACGCAGGGGTTGTGCTCCGGTCACAAAATGTTTCCACGAATTAAAAGTACTATGGCGGGCTCCACATCCCTATGAATGATGCAGCAACATCCCGTGTCCCTGCTTTACGTGAGACTAAAACAACTCATCTTTCTTAAAATAAATTACATCACGTTTTTAAGCAGTTATCAAACACGTGGCACATTGCACAAATAAAAAAAAAGTTTTACTCTTTGATAAAAAAAAATAATAAAAGTTACGTTTCTAATAAGATTGTGTTGTTTGGACGTGGATCCTAAATAAATAAAGATTGAAACTACATATTAACATATTTTGCTGACAAACTGTGAAATAAGGAGAGTATTGTTTTCATGTGATTAATAGGACTGCAACTAATGATTATTTTGGTAATCTATTAGTTGTTTAGAATGCTAAAGTGACTTGAATACAAGGTTTTTGTCAAATTTTAAGTAACATCGCTCGGGACGTCCTAGAGATGTAATTTCTAGGGTTGTTAAAGCTATTGAAAATAAAATTCTCATCAACACTAAAACTGGCATTGAAACTAAACACATTAACAGGACAAAATTTGACCATTTCTGATTAGTTTTAGACTATTCCTGAGCCTAATCAAAACTAGTTTAAACCAAAATGTTTAATAAAGAAAGAATTTGTATTTTGTGCTTGTTGTGTAGAAATCTGACGAGTCTGTTCCTTTATTTAAAAATTGTATATCATGTACTTGGTGTAGGTAAACAGGTTTTTAGTAGAGATCGGCCGATACGGGTTTTTCTTGGGCCGATATCAATGGCCGATTTTCAAGGCAGATTTTCTTATTTTAGTTTTAAAAAACATAGTTGAGATGAGATAGTCTATTCAAAAAATAAAAAGTTCAGTCTGAGCTCTTCTTTTGTATCAATGTTTAATGAATACAACATGTTTATGCGCATTACAGAATATTTTAAAAAGTATTAAGGAAAGTGCTCCTTTTGAAAACAAAATAGCAATGTATAGAACAAACTGTATATTTCTCTCGGAAAAAAAAAATTGTAGCTCAGCTGATCATTGTGAGAGCAGCTCTACCGTGCAGACGACTGTTCAAACAACTGCCTGATCAAATATCGACCAAAATAAGGCAGATGTGGACGATATGCAGAAAAATCCAAATAATCAAAATATCGTCCGACCGATGTATCAGTCTTAGGGCTGGGTATCGTGATAAAAATCGAATCGTGAGCTCATCTCTGTGACAATCAGCTTTTTTTATGAAATCGTCACATCGTGACTTCCCTTTTCTTTATTTGCTGCATCTGTCTGTTCAAATATAGACTATTTTTTCCAACCTATTACTCTTAGTCTCAGAGTTGTCAAATCCAAGTCTTTATATCTTTTCTTGAAGTCTCTTTTGCATTTTTAGTTCATAAAAGGAATGAATTTCAGCACATTTTCAGGTTTGATTTATGAAAATATATCAATTTATATGACTGAAACTTGAATTTTGAGCAAGTCGCTCTTAATGGAACACTCAATGTTCTAATTGATCAATTATTTATTAACTTTTTTATTGAAGGGCTGGTTTCTCTCTGAAAATCTGGCAGCTGGATTAAGCTGTTGATAGTAAATTCTATTCATCTCAAAGACAATAGAAAAACGGTCTACAAGAATCGTGATAAAATCTGAATCGTGGAAAGAAAATTGTGATGTTAATTTTTTGTCATATTGCACAGCCCTAATAGTCGATCTTTATTTTTTAGAATAAAAACACTTTATGTTTAATCCAAGGCTCCTGGAATGTTTGGAACATGCATAAAGACAAGTAAACGATTAATCGATGATACTTTCAATAATCGATTAGTAGGTAAATTTAGGGCTGGGGTTTGGGGCAGATTAAGATTAGAATTAGGATTTCTTAAAATATTCATAAATAATAACACAACCACCACCATAGAAACGCGTGTCAGTCATACAATATTGACATGTCTTCTTTTGTCGTTGTATAACACTTTCTTGTGAGATTGGGTTGTTTTTTGGTCTTTTTAATGAATTATTTACCCTAAATCTTCAACTGCCCTTTGAAACAAGCTAGCTAAGCCTGCACTGTCGCCGTGACAACAGAAAAAAGCTTTTTTATACAGTTTCTGCCACACGAACTGTCCTAGGAGGAAAATTAAGCCAAAAAAATCTAAGAAACACATTATATCAGGTGTTCTCATCAGATTTTTCCACTCAGAAGAACGTTGAGGAGCATTTTTCAGATTAACTAATATCTGTGCATATGACAGTGCATGTGTAATAGTCCCTCTCAGTCTCTCTGCGTCGGGTGGTGGCAAATGCAGCAGGACCGTGTTGTAATGTAATGTAGAAGCAGCAGCTCGAGCCTGCAGGCCATGAAACCGGCTCGTATTGTCAGATGAATAAACGCAGAAAAGTCAAGGTTCTTTTGAATAACGCGCTCGCATCGGCAAAAGGAACACGGTGTTCTGTTCAGACTTCTGTTCTGCAAAACCATCAGAAAACTTAATCTGCTCGCTCACGTGTTGGGTTTTCATGTGTAGGTGTTTTCTGAAGACTATTGTGATGGTTTTGGAGCCTAAAGAGGTTGTGTTCATGTTCTGGAATGAGATGAAGTCATGAGAACAGATGGTGGGCAAGAGCCAGTTTTTCCTGTTAATACCAAAATGTCTAAAAGCTGATGAGAAAGGCCAACTAATATGAGATTTTTATTAAATTGCAAAAAACAATGTTTAGGCAAGCTAAAATGTCTTGAGTTCTGTGATAGTATATTTAATCTTGGATCTAACACTGTATCAGGCTCAGAGCGATACATCGGTACATCTTATATGGAGATATTTACTGGACAAGATATGAATTTGGTTAAATTAGATCATGTAAACTGGGGTCGAAAGAGCTAATAAAATGTATGAAAATCAATTATATTTACAGAAAAAAGAGAATGAGAATACCAATTCATTTTTCTATTTGTTGTAATTGTCAAATTATAAACTTGTGCTGTGCTAGAATTTTTAGATTTAGCCAAAGGTATCACCAAAATTAATTTATTTTAAATTTAATGTATACCTTCTAGTCAGTAGAAAATATTGTATATTGAAATATGAAAAAATATATTGAGATATAACATTTTGTTCATATTGTAATACTGTAATTCGACTCAGGCGACAAAAATTTTCTACTCACTTCAAGTTAAAAGAGTTATTTCTTAGGAGGAATCATATGTGTTTTCTTATTTTTGTACAAAAAGTCGTGTTTCACTGGCAAATCCTTTCAGTTAAGTGAATCTCAAGTCAGATATCTTCTTTTTAAGTTAATGTTTATTAAGCACATGGCAGAGATTGGACCAGATTCTAGCTTTACAGCTCATTTTCATCTGTAGTCCTTGGAAGGGAGGCACTTTGGACATGTTTTTAGTTGTAGGAGGAAACTGGAGTACCCGGAGGAAACCTACACAGACACGGGGAGAACATGCAAATAGAAAGACCTCTGGCCACCCGGGAGTTGAACCCAGAACCTTCTTGCTATGAGGCCAGAGCTCTAACCGCTGCACCACTGTGTCGCTCTTAATTTCTACATTTTTAACTTGCCTAAATAATATATTTTTGTTTGCTGTAAAACATTTTTTTCTTATAAAAATACATTTTTACATAATGTTGAGTGTCATTTTGAAGTAATTACCTTTTGTCTGATTACTATAATCTCAGCTCTTACAGACTTTGGAGTCTGTGTGTTTGTTTTTATATTGGGTAAGATTAGTTGCAATTAATCCACTAACTTGTAACCGCCCTCATAAATATATTTAAGCATTAATTATTTTATCTGCTTTGTGTCTGTAAGAAATATTATGGGTCTATAATAAATTCTAAAATGGCCAAGAAAAGAATAAATTATTTGTTGAAAATATCACTCAGAATATGATTTCATGCATTCATCCTGAGTAAATGTAGCGACACCGACAAACAAGCTTCAATGAAAACAAAAGTGTTTCTGTGAAATCTCCAAAGGTGAAAAAATAAATCATTTTAAATAAGGTTATGATTCATTCTTTCCATTCACAAAATGTGAGCGAGTGCGAGACAGAAGCAGGTGGGTTTGTCTCAGCGTGACGTCTCTGTTCTCAGAGACCAAACAACAGGCTGTTCAGTTCAATCATTACAGACGATCTAAATCTGGACCAGACATTTGTGTCCTGGATCAAAACT
The DNA here is from genome assembly GCA_038363315.1 of Mugilogobius chulae. Taxonomy (NCBI): domain Eukaryota; kingdom Metazoa; phylum Chordata; class Actinopteri; order Gobiiformes; family Gobiidae; genus Mugilogobius; species Mugilogobius chulae. The sequence continues at coordinate 3,060,696 of CM076409.1, read as the reverse complement.
TTATTTTTGATATTTGTTACTTTCCAACAACAATAACAGCAAAAATGCTGCTTATTAAAATAAAACTTTGCAATGAAGAGGTTTGGATTCATTTCTGCAGTTTTCAATAGGAAGTCAATGGAAAGTTTATGTTTCTAAGTCAAAAGTAAAAATGTAAATGTTGATCTTCATATATATCTTTGTATCACCAAATACAAGAGAAAATACAACAGGTCTCCCTTAAGAGGATTTTAGGCCTCATTTTTAGTAAGATTTGCCTTCACGTTTGTGTGACCGAGTAACATGTCTGTGGGTTCAGTGCAAGTCTGTAACATTTATCAGATCGCATGAGAAACTGTAAAACAGCCAATCAGAGCAGTCAGACAGTGCCAGGCTCCACTACCTGGGCAAAAGCAGATTTTACAAGCAGACTTAATTATCAATAGTGCCCTTTGCGACAGTGAGACAAATTATTTTTGCTAAATCTTCTTAAGACATGGTCTGCACTTTGACAAGTCTTAAAATCGGAGAATTTTAAACCTTGTGCAGCAGACTTAATAAATAGTGTTGAGTCGACCAAAGTTTGTCTTCGTCTGTCGATCATCAGCATGTTCTAGGCAAGGCAAGGCAAATTTATTTACAGTATATAGCACCATTCATACTCTACAAAACAGTAAAAATACATCAAGTGACAATACAAAGCAAGCAAAATGTTAAACGTTTCTCAGCTAAAACGGAGAAACCTACTGACTGATTATTCAACTAAAAAGAGTGTGGGAAAGTAAACAAAACAGTATCTCTATTTATTATTGTCTTTCTCACAGACAATCACATGTGGTGTGCCCCAGGGTTCTATTTTAGGTCCTGTACTATTTAACCACAACATGCACCATGTCTCCTGATGACACCAGGTCTGGGCAATATATGATAAAAATGGATCATGAGTTCATCTCTGACAATCTGCTTTTTTGGTGAAATCATCAATCGTGATTTCCGATTCTCTATTTAATGCCTCTACAATTTTTTCCAACCTACTTCTCTTCTTCTCTCCTCAAAGCTGCCTCGTCCACTTCTTTATAGTGAAATTTGGCTTCTTTTTTGAAGTCTGTTTATTTTGGGCTGCACATTGAAGTCATAAAAAGGTGAACTTTTCCATTTACAGGGACCTTTAGCATACTTTAATGTCTAAAAGTCGTTATTATTAAAGGTTGTATGGAGGATTTTTCAAATCCAACGCTGTTTTTCTAACGATGCACATGTGTTTCCCTCCCAGGGCCACACCCTTCACTGTAACTGGGCCAATGAGTTACTTAGGAACACTGAGGGTTTGCTTGACAGGTTACAGACCAATAGTTAACGAGGTACCTCGTTAACTATTGGTCAAGTTTTACTGGCCTCATCATGTCCTCGGTTTATATATTTTTATAATTATTTTTTTGTTTAGCATAAGTACAAGGCTGTTAAAGTCTATGCAACTGTTTTTGACCAAGACTGATAAACCATTTTTTGAAAATCCTCCATACAACCTTTAATGTTATTAATACTATTAAAATATACCAAAATAAAATGTTTGTTTTTGGGATTTTTGTTTCTCTCTGAATATCTGGCAACACTGACACCTGGATTTCGCCAATGATGGTGAAGCAGCCACGAATATTTTGAAAATACAATAAGAAAATAGACAAAAAATCATGATAAAATCGAAATCCTGGTCTGGCTTCAAAAAAATCGTGGAATAATTTTTTAACACATCACCCGCCCTAACACCAGGTCCAGGAGTGCTCTTTAACTGCATTTTAGACATCAAACCCTGGATGCCAAGAAAACTTTCTCGAGCTTAAACTGGATCACCACAATATGGGTGTTGTTTTTGTCTTTTTGAGCTGACTTTGCCATCAGATTCTCTCGGGCTGATTTCCTCTCAAATCTTCAGCTTAATACTCACTTCTTTTTGTTGATGGGTGTCTAGACAAACCAAATATATGATTAATACAATGTTTGTTTAACTAATACAAAACTGACTGATTATGCGACTAAATGAATAAAAGACTATCCCCAAAGTACTGTTACTTTATGTTGTAAGAATACAGTCTGTTGCGTTGACGCTGAGCACTCTTACATGTTTCCCCTTGCAGACATGTTGAGGAGAGTTGTGCGACAGAGCAAGTTTCGCCACGTCTTTGGACAGGCGGTGAGAAACGACCAGTGTTACGATGACATCCGCGTGTCCCGGGTCACATGGGACAGCTCCTTCTGTGCTGTCAACCCCAAGTTTGTGGCCATCATCATCGAGGCGAGCGGCGGAGGAGCCTTCCTGGTGCTGCCCTTAAATAAAGTGAGTGTTTTGTAGTGCTTTTGTCTAGGATCTACTGTATCTATGTATGTGCGTTTTATGTGACAGCTAATGTTTTTATTCTCTCAAGTTTCTTGGGCTATTTCACACTGCTGCAGCTTTGTCGTAAATTTCTCAATAATATTCTCAATATCACTTAATTGGTGTGTTTCTTCTGCTGTTGTTTGTTTGATGGAATAGATTGAATGCTCGGTTGTTGTAGAAACTGTATTCTTTTAGTTAAAAAAAGAAGAAGCAAAGAAGTCCTCTGGAGCATTATGAATATTATAGGTCATGATTCACAAATAGGTCTTACTTTGTATATTTTATGGTCTTAAAATTGTCTTATAAAGTCTTAAATTTGATGCCTTGATACCTGAAGAAACCCTGCTCTAAGTTTCTGTTCAAATGCTTTAAACTTAGATCTAAATACAAGCTAAACTGTGGAGGCTAGTTCTAAATATTTATTTCCTCCAAACTGACAAAAACATTTACAGATTCACCTCTGAATTAAACAAGTACTGAAATTGCAGATGAGTTCAGAGACAAATCTAAAACTAAGATAAAATGAGATTAGGATAATTATAATTCAGATTTTGTAAACATTTCACAAATTACATCCCAGCTTAGTCCCTTTTTTAGGATTAAAATTCTACTTCCAATTTATAAATCAGGGGTATTCAAACGTAGGCCCTGGGGCCAAATCAGGCCCCCTAACCAATTAAATCCGGTCCACTATTCATCCAAAGAAACTATAAATAAATCTTGAAGTCACATTGGGAAATCTCCTGCAACCAGCGGGTAAACTGAACTAAGAGTCGTCTGAAGCAGTGTTTCTCAAAGTCTGGTCCAGGAACTCGTGAAGATATACAAGTACATTTTTGTTAGCATCGCCCAGCCCTGCCAATGAGACACACATCAGCTGTCATAGATCATTCTATTGTTAGATTAGTAGATCTGGTTAAAAACTGAAAATATGGTTAGATTTAGGGATGGAGCGATGCACTTCAGTCACAATTCAATTTAGTTTTTGATTTTGCAGCCACGAACAATTTTTTACCCTTAAAACATAAAACACATCATAATAATTTACATTTAAAACAATGTCACTGTTGTTAGTGCTCAGAACTTGTACTTTTTTATAGGGATCCACCAATCCAATACTAGGATCGAGTATCGGCGCCATGATATCAGTTGATACCATTGTTGTGCCTTTAAATGGACATAATGAGACTAATTTACTGGCTGATGTTGATCTAGAACAGGCATGTCCAAACTGCGGCCCGGGGGCCAAATGCGGCCCTTGGACCAATTTCCTTTGGCTCTCAGACTTACTGCAAGATTGGCCCAAATTACAAAAAGTATAATTTTTAATGTAAAATTTGAGCAATTCTTCTATCGTAGTCGAAAAAACAAACATTTTAGTTCCTTTGAACCTTAAAATGAATGATTAAGGCTTTATTTAAAGTGTGGTGGTTCATTAAAATTAGGTCAAATGCAATATTTTGAATGATTCACTGCACTGGCATGAAATATACGGCCCTCTGCTCCATACAAGTTTCCAAATGCGGCCCACTCTGAATAAAGTTTGGACACCCCTGATCCAGAACATCTCATAATGATTGACATTTTATTCAGATTAAGTTGTTAAGTTGTGACTTGCACTATAACACAATATGGTTAAATAAAGGTCAATTAAAATTAAATTAATGACCAAATGTCTTTTGTTTTGACAAGAAAACTAAGGTTTTTCAGTCCTTACATTAATATCGGTTGATATCAGGTATCGGAACAGAAAAACCTGGATTGGTGCATCCATATTATTTTTTATAAACATTTGAACAATAAACACAATATTTAGAGTCCATATTTAGAGGTTCACTATTGTTAACGCAACATAATAAAGCACATTCAGTCAGGTCTGGCACAAGTTCACACTTTGTTTCTTCAGACATCTTGCTTTTATTGTAATATTATTTCTTTTTATACAACTATAGTGTGTGTTTAAGTCAGTGGCTGCAAGAGCAAAACTGATCGATTCTGACCTTTAGATCGCTGCAGATTTCAAACACTTTTCCATCTCTAGTTACATTATAATCTTTTTGTGGCTCTAATCATTTATTTAATGGATCAAGTCAAAAGTAAATTTCAGTTCAGCAGACAATTAGCTCATTCACTCTTTTGTCTTTGCCTCGAAGGGCTTATAGGTAATTATGTCTCGTCAGTCGTCAAACTATAGAAAATCAATTCCTAAATGTGCGTCCGATGTGTATCATGTTGAACACTTGACTCCAGGGGGATGGGCTCTGAAACTAGGTCACTGTGTTATAGTCGCTTTTTCCTCTGTCGTTAATGGACAAAACACAATTTCTGTTTGGCTCAATGTTTGGGAAAAATACTGATATTTATGTTTTAAAAATCTGATTCTGTTCACGTCTGAAATAAGCCTAGTTTTACTTGAATACGGTTCCTTTGAAGTAACTTTACGCTGAGTTGAGAACAATTTCTTTGGCTGCTCTACCATCTCTGCTAATGCTATAATTGTTTTCTTGATTCTGTTTATCTGCAGTGTCTCTTTAAACGTCTGACTGTGGTAAATGTGGCTTCAAGAGTTGACAAAACTAATAAAGGGATCACATATATATGTTTTTACAACTGTAATCTTAAAAACTCTAGATGTTTGTTGTCAGAATAAGACAGGAAATGTAGTTATGTGAGAAGAAACATAATGTTCTTCAAAAATTGCAGCCTTTGCGATTTGTTAATTGCACCTATTAATATTATGACTTCAGTTTGTGAGCTGGAGCCCTAACGCAATTATCAATAAAGCATAAAATTGAACCCACAAAAAAACTTTTAGAAGCAAATCAGTGTTTTTAACCCTTGTGTCTTATTAGAATAATGTTCCTTATCTAATTTCAGCGTCCTTTTACTCCACTTGTTTGATGGCTGTAAAATTATAGTAAAATATTTATTTTTCAAACTTTTTTTGCTAAAACTGTTAATCCACTTCTGTTCTGACCAACCACCACTTACCGTAATTTCCGCACTATTGAGCGCACCTGAATATAAGCCGCACCAACTAGATTTAAATAAAGCTACGGTCACAATGACCCGTACGACCTGCTACGACCTCTCTGCGAACGATTTTTTTCTAATTTCCTACGTCATTCTTGAGGCGTTGTTACGAAAAAACAGCGCTCGCAGCTCGTTCGTAAGTTCGTAGACAGGTCTATGGTCTTGTTAAAGATTTTCTACGACCAGTCTACGAACGCAGAGACTAAAGCCTGTACAATGTGCCTGAGCGACAGAGTCAAAGTGGAGAGAGACGCGCTCTGGAGACTGCGCATCTCTTGAGGCGCAGTTTAGCCTGTACGAGGGATCTGTATGAAAGCCCACGGGCCTGGAGCACGCGACGGAAACGTAGCTAGCTTTAAACACAGAAAGGAACGGACAAGGAGCGCACGGGGAGGACAGGACAAGGAGCCCACGGAGGGGACCGGACAAGGCGCACGGAGACGGGACGGAGCGCGCAGGGGGCCCGGACCCAGAGCGCGGGGACCAGACCCGGAGCGTGAAGGGATGAGATCGCTTGAAACACGACCGGACCGGACCAGGAGCGCACGGAGAGGAACGGACCCGGAGCGTGCAGGAATATCGCTTGAAACACGGCCAGACCGGACCAGGAGCGCGCGGGGAAAACGCAAATCGCCTGGAGATGGACACAACCACGGGAGAACAGCTGTAACAGACTTAGACATTTGGACAACTTCTGCTCGCTGGCGGTGGAATATAACTTTTTTATATGAACACAATGATGTCAGTGGATTAGTCTTCAGCATCCGTCTTCGCTTTGGGAGTTTTGGCGTCTCCTCTGCAATACGCAGGTAAGAAACAAAGTGGTTTTGATGTTTTTACGGAGGCTGACTTTGTGTTTGATGTGTTTCGAGTGAGAGAGACAAACGATCAGAACAGATTTCAGACAAAGCCTACACAGAATATAGCTATTCATAAGCATATTTGTGTTTTGCTGGTGTGCAATTAGGTTATTGCTATTCCGGTACGGTTTACGAAAGGTTTAATAGCTAAAAACAACTTGATAAAGGCTTGAGTTGGACGCAGGGACATCGCGCAGCTCCCGTGCGATACAAAATAGATGTAGGATTACCGCAAAGACGCATTAAACAAGCTTTATGGCACACGCAAGGATGCCGTACGGCTTCATTACCCCAAGAATGTCGTGAGTTGTTGGTGAGAGCAGAAAGTCTGCCGTAAGAAGACTGTAGGAAAACAGTTTCCACTCCACGAGCCACGTACGAACTCCAGATTTCGTACGACCTGTAAGATTCGTACGACCATTTTATTCGTACGGGTCATTGTGACCGTAGCTTAAGAAAAACTCCAAAACTGTAGCAATGGTGAACAATATAAAAGTGACAAATCTCAAAAAGTAAAACTCTCCAATGGGACACAAAAGTTAAATCCATAACAATGTTTTGCAAATTTATGATGATGAGTATTTGTGGAAAATACTGTATCTGCTGTTATTATGGAACTATGTTATTAATTTGTAGTTCATGGAATAAAATAAAAAGACTTAAATTAAAGATTATTACTCTTTTGTCTTTATGGTTATAATCACGATTATCGATTAACCCAATAATCTTGACTTGACATCTCTAGTTATTCTACATTACAACCACATATAATTGTTTTTAATCTGTATATCTCTGTTTGTCCCACAGACTGGACGTATAGACAAGGTTTACCCCACAGTCTGCGGTCACACTGGCCCAGTGCTGGACATAGAGTGGTGTCCTCATAATGACCACGTCATCGCCAGCGGCTCCGAGGACTGCACAGTCATGGTAAACACTCACAATTATTCATTTTGTGTGCATTAGGACAGTGTTTCCCAACCAGGGGTACGGAGACTCACATGGGGCTATGAGGACGGATTTCAGATTTTACAAGAAGGTGAAATATAAAGTGTTTGTGACATTAGCTATACTACTACTACCATTTATTTACTTTAAACCTAGAGTTAGAGGACACTTTGAGTGCAAGGAGTATTTGTGACAAAAAGGTTTGGAAACACTACATGAGGAGAGACTATTGTAATCCTTTACAGTGTTTTAGCTGCAGCAGCAGAGTTAGACGAGTGTTAGTTGCATAGCTTTATTAACTGTGGTTGTGTCTGTAGGTTTGGCAGATTCCTGAGAACGGCCTGGAGTCTCCTCTTTCGGAGCCTGTCGTGGTGCTAGAAGGGCACTCGAAGAGGGTGGGCATTGTGTCCTGGCATCCCACCGCACGCAACGTTCTTCTCAGCGCTGTAATGTTTGAGCGAGGCCGCAGAGCACAGCTGAACTCCAAATCAGACCATTATCTCACAGAATGCCTGAGCCGATCCAAAGAGCCGAAAATAGCCTGAGTGTTATTTGTGTGCATGTGTCCATTTAAGGGTGCGACAACCAGATCGTCATTTGGAACGTGGGCACCGGCGAGGCCATGATCAACCTGGAGGACATGCATCCGGACGTGATCTTCAGCGTGAGCTGGAGCCGTAACGGCAGCCTGCTCTGCACCGCCTGCAAGGACAAGAAAGTGCGCGTCATCGACCCGCGCAAAAACAAGATTGTTGCAGTAAGTGGAAGCATGAAAGTTAGTTACTGTTGTAAGTCACTCCCAGTGTGACACATGTGTCTGTTTTCAGGAGAAAGACAAAGCCCACGAGGGAGCGCGGCCGATGAGAGCGATCTTTTTAGCAGATGGAAATATTTTCACCACAGGTTTCAGCCGCATGAGTGAACGCCAACTTGCCTTGTGGAAAAGTGTACGTCCACAAAGTCACTCCTCTGCTCAGACTTGACACAACAAATGCCTAGTACTCTATCCCCTCTTTCTTAATTAATTACTTTTTGTTAGGAAGCTTGTAGAAATTTTTATTATAAAAACAAAGTTGAAACTCTTATTTACAGCCGTTCTGGGATGAACAACAATCAGTTTGTATTCTAATCTTCAAATAAGTGACACTAACTGTACTTCTTTCCGTATTTACTCAAAAAAATGTAGACAAACTTTAAAATCTGATGTTCTTTGGTGTAGAGCTTGTTTTCACCTGTAACTAAAGCCATTCAGTCATCAGAGACCAAAACTACAAAGGCTCAGCTTCACAAAAAGTCCAGATAAAAGGTTCACAAACAGGGTGAGGTTGATTTTTAAGGGTCTTTCACACCAACACAACCCTCAGACGCTGTCAGCGAAGCAGTGTCTGTTCAAGTCTCCTTGAGACGCACCGATGTGAAAGAACATTCACACAAACATGATCCAAACAGCCACCAGTCGTAGTAGGCGTGTACATGATGTAATGCTTGACAAAATGGTGAAACATAAGTTGCGGGTGAGTGGTTGTCAAACTCTGATGGAGAACAGAAGTTTCTAATCTTACCTCACAGATTAAGCTCAACCTCTCTTTCCCGCCACAGTCCAGTTGCTGCAACTCCAACTCCTCCGTCTTTGTTTTCCTCGGTCCAAATAGTAGCCATTCTCCTCCGTAGTTACATTTCTTATGAACCCGTGCAAATAACAACTATCCATGCTCGACTAAATACTGTTTTTCCGTGAGCTTCATTTTCCTGCGCACTGACTCCCTGATTCTCCTGTAGCCACGGCCCAATCAAACAGCTGCAAGTGTAGAAACTGGCGACGCAAACTCTGCAAACAAGTCTTCAAAACTCCGCCTCCATGACTTTCTCCGCACTTGTCAGGAAAAGTTTCCAAACCGGTTCAGACGGGCGACCCTCGGCTTGGTGTGAAAGAGCCTTTAAATGATTTTAGTCAGGTGTTTAAGGGAAAAAGGGCCTCTGTGGTTTAAATAACACAGCCTAAAATATTCATCAAAATATAAAAGATAAAAGAGAACATTTGCAATAACAATATTATTTTGAGGCTGCTTGACGGTGGAGTTTATCATTTTTATAATTATGTGTTTTCGGCTTTTTAAATGATAGTTGCTATGCGGGCTTATATTGACCCTCGATCATTTATTTGCTTTGAAAATACATCAATATCAGTCAATTACGATATTGACACCTCTGCATATATGGCCCATCTCTAATTATTACTGTAGTGTGATTATCTTTTCTATGTTATATAAATATAATCAGAAAATGCTTTTGTTATTCACTGACGTTTGTTTTGCAGGACAACATGGATGAACCGATCTGTGTTCAAGAGATGGACTCTAGTAACGGAGTCCTTCTGCCCTTCTACGACCCGGACACTAACGTCGTGTATCTCTGCGGGAAAGTGAGTCTGAGACAAGTCCGGTCCAAACTGTTTGTGCGTGTGTGTGTGTCAAAGCCTGAGTATGTTTTGTGTTTTCTCTCAGGGTGACAGCAGCATTCGGTACTTCGAAATCACAGATGAAGCACCGTTTGTTCACTACCTCAACACCTTCTCCACCAAGGAACCACAAAGAGGAATGGGTTACATGCCCAAGCGAGGCCTGGATGTTAACAAGTGTGAAATAGCAAGGTACAAAGCAAACATTTAAACACTTTCCCTGCCAGCCATGTTTTTTATTTTGTACTTCCTAGACCAGGCAAAAAAACAAACAAGCATGTCCAAACTACAACTGGGGTGCCAAAGACGGCCCTCAAAACCCATTTTTGTTGGCCCTCAGAAAACAGATTTTGAAGCTTTAGACATACCTAAACTTAAATGCATAGTTAAAAGCTACAAAATTCACTTCTTTGTCATATGAATATTATGTGGTCTATTGCTTCATGTCTATTTCAAAAAGTGGCATAGTGAGGCCTGGTGTTTCGCAACATTTAGTCCATAAACCGAACTAACCAGAAAACATTTTTGAAACAGGAAAATTGTATAGTAAGTACAGCACTTTGTGAAAAAATGAGACCTCTGAGTATTGTCTGAACAGAATAATAAAGAATTTTAGTTCTAATCATGAGCTGAATGCTGCGCTCTGATTGGCTGAGCTTGGGGTGGTCCTCTCCAGTTTCATTTTGTTGTTTGTAAAAAGAAGTTTATAAGTCGTAAATGCAACCAAAATTAATTCCTGGTCGATATTAACCATGTGTCGAAGGATTTATGAGAGGAAATTGTCAGATTCAAAATCGGAAGCGTGTTTGTCATTTAAAAATCAGCTTCCCACCTTAAATTTGATGTTGTATGTCTAAAAAATCTTTGCACAGATCTTAAATTTGTTAATGAAGCAGACTTTCTGTCAGACTTCTCAAACTGCTTCACACTTTTGCAGTTTAGTCAGAAAATTCTCATTAATATTCTCTCTCATTCTCATTCTATATAACACCATTTTTGTGTTTCTTCTACTGTTTTTTGGTTGATCGAATAGATGGAATTCTTGGTTGCCGTATAAATAGCGTTCTTTTTGTGAATTCAATCAGTTTGTGGCAAAATATATAGTTTAGTGCTGTCAAGCGATTAAAAAATGTAAGAGATTAATTAATTATGTTCTGTAATTAATTAATCTAATTAATCTATTTTTAATCTCACCTAAAAATTGCTGAGAAAAACATTCAACTTAAGTGTTTTTGTTTTGTTTTTATCCAATTTAATTAATTACAATAATGTTGCAGATGGAAATGAAGACTTTAGGACGTCTTTTGTTGTTAAGTTGTCAAGTTGAACAACCCTCATGTCACTTTGTAACTCACATATGGAAACAATGAAGTTAAAGATTTCAAAATAGATTAATGTGATTAAAAAATTAACTTGATGAATATGTCTGTAATTAATTAATCTCAATTAGTTTTGACACCCCTATAATTATATCTTAAAAATGCTCTAGAAAAGAAGCAGCATTGTGAAATACTACAAGTCACAACTGGCGAATAGGTCTTAATTTGTAGTTTTTGTGGTCTTAAAAAGTCTTAAATTTTACCTCTCCATCCTGGCAGTGAAATGTGAGTGACTGCTTAATCACTTTCCAGGGACAGCAGAGGAAAAACAGCCACTTGTGTTGATTCTGTTACTTTTACAGAAATAGTTATTAATGTAGTTTATTCCTGAAATAATAAACTAATGAATAAAAAGGGATTTATATTAGGATGTTTATGTGTTTAAAAAAGGTGACAAGCATCATTAGTTTATCTTTAAGCCAAAAAGGCAGCATTACAGACAAAAAGACGCCACAACAGTTTTCTCTTTTATAATGCTTAGATTAAATTCTGCGCTCCAACATGAAGAAAACAAAGTCATTTTACTCACTGTGAGTTCTTTGTCTCTTAGGAATATCAAATATCTGCTCTGAACTGACTCGACAGTATTTTAGTGCAGAACATATCGCCTGAGTCTCTAGTCTCATCCATGCCTCATGCTGACAAGTCTTTTTCCCCCTGTCCTGCCACATCCTCAAGGTCCTAGTGCACCTTACTATGTAGTCCAGTAAAGCTCGTTTTGCAGTATTTAGTTATGCCTGTATTTTTGCCAAATGATTTAGATTTAGCATAAGATTGGATAGAATTATTCACTGTTAAAAATATTATGTTTCAGATTTTATAAGCTGCATGAGAGAAAGTGTGAGCCGATCATTATGACTGTCCCTCGCAAGGTAAAGCTTAGTCTGTGTGTATTTACAGTTTGTATTTAGTATCTTCACACTTTTGTATCACTCTGTTCCTTTGTCCAGTCTGACCTTTTCCAAGACGACCTCTACCCGGACACCGCGGGCCCAGATCCGGCTCTGGAGGCCGAGGAGTGGTTCGCCGGGAAGAACGGAAGCCCCATCCTGATCTCTCTAAAGGACGGATACGTGTCGTCGAAGAGCCGGGATCTGAAAGTGATCAAAACAAACGTCCTGGAATCCAAGCCAGCTCCCAAAGCGGAGAGCATCATGCGGTTCAGAAACAAGCTCCTTCTCAGCCGTCAGCAGTGAGTTTTAACAGCAGATTGTGACATAATTTATAGAGCGACTTAATCCATTATTATGTATTAGTTTGTGTCTTGTTGAGTTTTTCGATTAGATGTATAGTTTAAAGCCCAGATATCTGATTTTTTTATATTGTTTTTGTTTTGTTTCTACCAAAAAGTTTAATCAAAGTACATTAAATCAGATTGCTGTGTTCTTAGATTAACCATGTGTCCCACTTTTGGAGCCTCTGTTCTACGTCCTGCCTTTTAAGTCATCTTCTGTCACGATAATTTTAAGTTTTCTGTAGCTGCGTGTCAAGAAAGGACTTATAAACACATACATGTATATTCATGCGACAGACCTGCAGCTCTTTAACAGCACACAGATTAACATGTTTTAACTTTCGCTCTTTCCTGTGAACGTCTGCGTGTCGTACAAGCAGAGCTGTGTAAAAAACAGATTGGGTTTCAACTAGAGATGGGTCGATATGGATTTTTGAGCCGATATCTGATGTTTGGCCATCTGTTGTGGCCAATAATCAATATTTGCACAGCTCAAATGATCACAAACTTTTAACTTGAGCAAAAACATAAATAAAAACAAAATGTTTTTATCTAAGATATAACATTTCTGTGGCATTAAGATGAAAACATGTTTTGCACCTTTGCAAATGAGTACTGAAGGTTCCTTTTTTCCTTCCATTTATTCACATGTTTCAAATGTGCAAATAACATTAAGCATGAAAGAGCCCTAAGTGAAAAACAAACAGAAAAACAACTGTAATGTAGCATGAATAAAAAAGATTTAGGGATACAAGTGACAAACAGATAAAAATGTACTTACAGCCTTAAACAAATGATTAACGCTTATACAGCGACAGACGCGAGTCTGCTCCGCTTCACAAGTATATTGACACTTGATTTTGCGCTCATTTTAAACAGGTGTGTGAAGGACTAACCTGCGCTCACGTGACCTTCTCTATCCGGGTCACGGATAAAAATATATTAAAACAGTGAATCATTAACATTAGCATCTAGAAGAATAAATATTGTTATTTACAGTGAACTATAACCAACTCCTCTAAAAATATCAGAAACAATACCATTAAAAATCATAATTATAGGTCAATACCAACACTGATAACAATATATCACACATCCCTAGTTTCAACCTTCTAGTAATATTCTACAGCCATGAGCTTCTTATTCAGGAGAAGAGTTTTCCAGGTGGAAAAGTTATTACACTTGTTGTGAAATTACAGAAGGATTATTGGTAAACGTCACTTTCGGCTCGACTGCGCATGTGTTATGCAGAAAGACTCGCTCTCCGTCTGCTTAGAGGTGGAAACTTCTTTGGATAAAACCTTGAAACGGGATGAGAGCAGCTGTTTCAATCAAGTATGAACCGGTCTGACAGACATCTGTCTTCTGAAGCTTGAGACAGTGTTTTTCTCGCTGTTTTTTCACTTTATTGTAACTTTTAAAGGTCGTTTTCAATAATTTAATGATTTAGCAGCATAACTTTTGTTTTGGTTCAGTGATAAACTCTTGTAGTTAACTGTAGTTACCCGGCTCTTTCTGGAGCGCACATCGCCCGTGTTGATAAACAAAAAATCCCTCTATAGGTTTATTCAGGCTCTTTGTACTTCTGATTGTTTCTTGGGCCAAAATACTATCGAGCCTCATTACATTGTGTGAAAGAGACGCACGTATCAGGGTGAATAATAGTTTAGGTTGAAGTTTTTTTTGGTTTTACTATTTCACCCCAGCTCTGCTTTTAGAACTAAAATAAGAAAATCGCCTTTAGAAATCTATATCGGCCAAAGAAAAACCTATATTGGTCGATCTATACTCCTAATAAGTTAGAAATCACTTTGAACTGACATTCCTGTTTTTCTTTTGCAGCAGAAAATGGAAGACAAACTAGAAGAGGTGCTCCGAGAGTTTAAGTCACTCAGGGACCGCGTGATCCTTCAGGACCGCCGGATTGCCAGACTGGAAGAGCAGGTCGCCAAGGTCGCCTTGTAAGACACTTCAGCGTCGTCAGATCAGGTGGATGTGGTCGACCCGAGGCCAAACTCACAAGATTCGGCTCCATTGAACTTGGTGTCTTTGTATTGGCTCCAAGTCGACATTCCAGGATGGAATGTGCAGTTTTCCAGTTTCACACTCCAGCCCCGTCTCACCAAGAAAAAACTCTTGCAGCTCATGTTTGTTTGAAGAGACATTTTTGTTGAAGTTAAGTCTTAATTTTCGTTTTAATACGTGGTAAAACATTCTCATGTGAAGTTTGTACTTCTCTGGAATTGTATGTAGCATCAGTATTTCCATTTTATGTTTTGTGTTGCCAAATATGAATTGCATTTTTTATGCACTGCTTTTACATTTTCTCTCCTGATGTACATTCCTGTCACACATAGGATCATTTAGCCAAGCTGGATTTTTGTAAACGATAGCTGTTTTTTCCTCTCATCAGGTTTTGAATGTGGCAGAAATCCTTATCAGACATCATTGTTCCTATTTTGGTCTCAACATAAATAAACCATCGGGTGTTAAAGGAACCGTATGTAAGATGCACAACGACTGATTTTTAAATGCGTTTTACAGTCACAGATGAACTTGGGTTGCCAGAACTAGGCTTGTTATGAATTATAGGTTATTATTTTGGCAGACGCTTCTCAGATCTCTCCGTCCTAGGTATTAGCATCAAGAGTCAGTTTCATTCATTAAGTGGAGTTTATTGAGAACTGTGTGGAAACAACTGCCTGAGCCAATCACAGACTATTGTGTGAGTAGAGGCGTAACATCAGCTCAAACTCAAACATGTTCCTGACTCATGGTTAAAAAGCAGCTGCAGGCTCTAAGAAACCAAACTGGCCATACAAATAAGACAGTCATGTGACATTTAATCTGCTTTCTGATTGGATAATTCTCTTGAGAACTAAAACATGAACTGTAAGCATCAACAAATGTTTTTTTAAGGAGTATTGTTGTGCTTTTTTAACATTTTGTTGACTGAAGAACCCAAATTGATCTAAAGTGGCTTAGAAATATTTACAGGTCCATTGACTTCTTGCTCAAACCTGCCTCTTCACTAGAGATGCACCGATCCAGCTTTTTCAGTTCTGATACCGATGTCTGCCGATACCTGATATCAACAATACTAGTGTAAGGACTGAAATATCTTATTTTTCTTATCAAAATGTAAGGCATTTGGTCATATAGAGGTTCTGCAGATGACATGACACATTCTAAATGTTCATGCTGAGTGAGAGTCAATGGAGAAAGGACATTTTCTCTTGTAAGAGTTCAATAAACAGCTAAAACAGGAAAAAAAAACTACAGTTTGATAACAAATTCAACCCACAAGTCGACTAAGCACTGGGTTTGTAACTGACATGTAAAAACAGTTGTAGCAAAGCAGATAAACAACAAGACTTTAGCTTCTCTCACATTTATCAGACATTAAAATCACACACAGTTGAACTTATTGCCTTTTTCTTCTTAAAAATATGTTTTTGAGTCAGTTTGTTGCAGTTAAAATGTCCTAAATCATCAACTGTTGTAGCAGACAAAGAAGAAATGCCGCTCATTCTAAATGTTGCTAAGCAAAAGGATGTCAGTGCATAACCTCTTGTGTTATGTAGCTATGTCTCAACTTAAAGGTGGGTAGTTGATTTTCACACTGCAAGCACAATTTAGGTTTTAAATCTGACAACTTTCTCTCATAAATCCTTAAACACATTGTTAATATCAATAACAATTTTGACTTCAAACCCTCTTTTTTTTTCTCTTCTAAAGTGAAACTGGAGAGGACCACTCAAGCTCAGCCAATCAGAACGCTGCATTCTGCTCCTGATAGATCTAAAATTCTTTATTATTCGATTCAAAGAGTACTCTGTGGACTGTATTTATCTGACACTTTTTGGTGGAAAACACAAAGTTTACTTATTTACAACTAAATAAGTTAGCTACCCCAACTTTAACAACAACATCAAACATTATGAGGCGTTCTGGATCAACAGCAGCCAGTAAAAAAGTCTCATTATGTTCAATTAAAGGCACAACCATCATATCGGCTCAATCGATATCATGGAGCCGATACCAGATCCAGCAAAATGTCCTGGATTGAATCGATGCATCCCTACTCTTCAGTGCAACATTTTACTTTAGCAAGCAGCAGATTGTAAATTACAATCGTATTTTGTTGGAAAAGATTTTCTGGTGATAGGTGGTAGGTGAAAACAGGACTTTTCTGAGCGCTGGAGCATCAACTGAAGAACAATACAAGATTACTCAAACCCGCATGAATCAATCTGAATACAACTTTGACTAAACTAATGATGAGAGACGCTGTTATAACAAGGTCCAAATCCAAGAAAAGTAGATTGTATTACACTACAGCAGGTCTCCTTTAACAGTTTAACAATCTTACACAGGGTTCCTTTAACGGGAGGGTTACATTACATTTCTCTGGTGTAAATGTTGTGCAAATCGTAGTGGTGCCTCTTGTCGCTGAAGGAGTGGACCGTCCCGCGGCGGTCGGCTCTGCTCGGTGCGTGTGTGGAGTTGGGGAAGGGACCACTCACTGCTTGTGATTCACTCAAACCCAACGAACAGTTCTGTGCACATAATAAAGATTTTACACATCAGAAACAAACGCTCGTGTCCGCTTTTGTTTTTTGTATTTTAGGAATAAACGATGACGTGTAGATTAGAAGTTCAACTCTTGTGTCCCGTTTGAAAAAAGTTACTAATCTCCTGTTAGCGCCCATAAAATTATAGTAAAATATTAAATTAATTCACTTCTGACTAAAAATACAGTATACAAAAACTCCTCAGTGTTTTATTATTTGTACAGACTTATTAAAAAAAAAGCTGATTCCCAGAGGAGGTGAAAATGTGACACAAAATGGCCCATTTTCCATCTAAAATGTGATTTTAAACTGATCTAAACCAGATGTGGCCCTCCACTGGTTTTAATCAGGCCCCCAGCATGTTTTTGAGAATAAGCATTACTCTTCCTGCAAAGTCTTATTATCTATATTATCAAGTCTAGGTTAAAACTACTAGAATTCAGAATATTCATCTTAATTTTAGTTATTTTAACCAGTTATTTTAACGAGATATTAACAAATAAAATGTTAATATCTTGTTGCATATTTTACTTGTTTGAAGACATTTCTAACTGTTTCCAAGATATTTTAGCCTGAATCAAGTTTGAAAATCTATTTAAACAAGACAGAAACACCTTGAAGCAAGTTAAATAATCTAAGTCCAACAACTAAAACCTTAACCACAAATAAATAAATATTAAAATCTAGCTTTCAAGAAGTTTTAGTGAATCTAGAATAGAGGTTATGCAGGTTCCATCAGAGCATTCTAAACGTGAGTGCTGAGTGGCAAGGATGCATTAGAGTGAATGGAGAGAAAGGACATTTTCTCTTGTAAGAGTTGAATAAACAGCTAAAACAGGAAAAATAAACTACAGTTTGATAACAAATTTAACAACAAGACTTTAGCTTCTTTCACATTTATCAGACATTGAAATCACACACAGTTGAACTTATTACCTTTTTCTTCTTTAAAAAGATGTTTTTAAGTCCGTTTGTTGCAGTTAAAATGTCCTAAATCATCAACTGTTTTAGCAGACAAACTTGTGGTAGACAAGCCGTTGTCACGACAACAAAGAAATACACTGAAGAAATGCCACTCATTCTGAAGTTGCTAAGCATTTTTGGAATAAAATGACGTCACCTGCATAACCTCTATTACATTTTTTGCAGTGTTTATTTCTTTTATTTGATTGATTTGGCCAGGTGTTTGCACCTGTGATTAATACGTGCAATAATAATAGATAAGAAGCCTCTTTTTTGGACAAAATGTGCTTGAAATAATAACAAATAGTTTCAATAATTGTGGTCAGGCCCTTTGTCACTTGTCTGGATTCGAATATGGCCCTTGGAGAAAAATAATTGCCCACCTCTGCTCTAACAGAACAAAAACGACATGACTCTAGGCTCAAGGAAACGTTAAGTGGATTTTTTGAAAATGTGGCTCAAACTAAAGCTTGAAACAAGAAATCTTTGAAATGTCTCCATAAAAACTAGCAATGGTGAACAATTCAAAAATGAAAAATGTCAAAAAATTTAGTAAAACTTCTCAACGGGACACAAGGGTTAAATTGTGATTATTGTAAAACACAACAATGATCTAAAATGGCTTAGGCCATATCTGTTTGTGAAAGTCTGTCAAATCTCAGAAGCTAAGCAAGTTGGGGCCTGGTCAGTACTTGGATGGGAGACCGCAGGAACACCAGGTGCCACAGTGGGACCAGGAATAGATTGTCGTTGTGTCCTTGGGCAAGACACTTAACCCACACGCTTCAGTGTCTGTTACACTGGGTGAGTGGATCCCTGACTGTAAAGCGCTTTGAGTGCCACGAAAGGTGGGAAAGTGCTTTATAAATAAAGACCATTTACCATAGAAATATAAACGGATTCAAAACTGCTCCGGATCTTTTTTCATTAATTTTTCTACCGCTTAATCCCGTTAGGGGTCGCGGGTGACTGGAGCCTATCCCAGTGACTTTGGGCCTTAGGCGGGGAACACCCTGGACAGTGGCCAACTTGCCGCAGGGTTAGACAGACAACCATTCACTCACTAAGGGAAATTTACAGTGATGTCCAATTAACCTAAACAATCCAGCAGATTTAAAATGACTATTTTATAGTTTATTTTTGTTGGAAAGTGGCCTGACAGCTCTGAACTCAACAAGTTTACTTTGACTTTTTTATTTATTTATTTTATTATTTTTTTTAAGAGTGGGGGGGGGGGGGTAGGTGGTAGGTGAAAACAAGACTTTTCTGAGCACTGGAGCATCAGCTGCAGGACAATACAAGATTACTCAAACAGTAAACTAATGATGAGAGACACTGTTACAGCTAAAAACTAAGAAAAGAGGCTTTAACATAATAATAGGTGCAGCATTAACAATCAAGCTAGATTTAAATATTGGACCACATTTACTGGTTGCTATGACAATTGTGGAATTACCTCCACACATGTTTTATAACTGCTGGTCAAAAGACAATTATAAACCTTTATAAACGTTTAGTGAAATCTTAAATATAATCATGTTACTTTTGTATCTGAGTTTTGAGCAGCAGGTGGCGCTAAAGGACAGGACTCTTCTATCTCCTGCTCTTAGTGTGGGCTCGCGTAAAGTTTTTTATGTTCACACTTCCACAAGTTATGATGATGAAACGACAAGTATCTTAGTCCACCAGTGTTTTTTTTTGTAGCCTTTGCTGTTATTGCTTTTATAAAACTACTTTCAGACGAAGGAGACACATTATGTAAAAACTGTTGTATTTGGATTGATTCCTGCAGGTTTGAGTAATCTTGTGTTGTCCTGCAGTTGAGACTCGAGTGCTTAAAAAGTCCTGTTTTCACCTACCACCTATCCCCACCCACTTGATATTTGCACTTTCTGAATAAAATAAGTCAAACCTGCTGCTTATTATTACTGATTATCACATTTAGTTTGGTGTCATAGTCCTTGTGGTAATTAGAATGTTATAGCAGATGAGTTGAAAATTATAAGGAAATTGACAAATAAAACTTGAAAATTACAGAAGGTATATTGAGTTCAAAAACAGAACAGAATCCCTCCACATGTGTCGTCAAAAATCTCCAAAATGCAGAGACAATTTACACACAACAGACACAGTTTCCTGTAGGTTTAACAATCATTTAACACAATAAAAGTGTTAAGACGTTATAATTTGTCAAATTGCAACTGTTTGTTTTTGTGGATTTTGACCCATATTTATAATGTGGTTGCTAGGCAGAGTTAAGGAAAAAGTATTTTAAAAGTGATTAATTACTCATTACAGGCTCTGTATCGTGACATCACACAGCACTGGAATGTTCAGTTGGTCCAATGTTAAACCAATAGAAATTTTAAATTGCTAAATACAGAAAATAGCGTTTATTAAATCATATTTTGACATTACAGAGTGATAGATAAATGTACTGACCCAGCAGTTTATTGGGCTGCTCCATGACTGTTTTGTTTACTTTTTTTAATCGTTTTGTGTCTAATGTTTTCCTATGGTTCTGCTAAACTGACAAGAAACATGGCGGATTGGCCATTATTTCCATGGTAACCACAGATGCTTCCTGAGTCTAATTAGTTCTTAAGTAATTAGTTACACTACTTAGTACTGTTCCAAGAAAGTAACAGTTACACAACTTAGGGATTACTTACTCGTTCAAATACAAGATTTTATGTTTTATTATTGATGTTTAAACAGAGGTCGGCCTAAACCAGTAATGTGCTGCTAACAGGCAAAAATTATCATTAATTATGAATCTGTATTTATTTATTTATTTATGTATTTATTTATTTATTTATTTATTTATTTATTTATTTATTTATTAGGATCCCCATTAGCTGTACCCAAGGGTCAGCTAGTCTTCCTGGGGTCCTTCAAAACATACAATACAGTTTCATATAAAACATTTTCTAAAAAATGTTATAAAATATATATTTATATAGTGTTTGCTGAAGGGAAAAAATGTTATAAATATACACAAGTTTATAAAATATGATAAAATATTACAACTCAATTACAATACAAATCAATTCATATTGCAAAAGAAAATATGAAAGGAAAAGGAAAGGTTAAAATGTCACATAAAATACACCCAACAGTAGTGATAAAGAATAAACAACGGTTTTATCAAGCGCATCTTTTAGCTGAGTTTACCAAGTATGATTGACCCAGCAGAGTTTTAATCTGTTTTTTGAAAACTGACCCTTGTTTGATCACAGCTATAGAATCTGGGAGATTGTTCCAGGCTTTCATGGCTCTTTACAGAGTTGTATGTTGGAGAAAATTTGTTTTGGCTCTCGGGATGAGGAACCGTCCCATTGTTACTCGGTTAGTTGCATACCCATGTGAGTCTGAGTCAGATTTTAGTTGGTCATACAAGAATTTAGGGTACCCTTGATGTAATATTTTCCATGTTGTGGTAAGAAGAGCTGCTTTTATTCTGTCTTCCACCTTCAGCCAGTTTAGTTGTGCATGCATGGTACTCACACTAGTGTGATATGGACAGTGAAGTATTAAACGTGCTGCCTTATTTTGAATAAGTTGCAGCTTATTAAGGTTTTTCTTTGTAGCATTTGCCCTTATTAACTGGCAGTAGTCCAACTGTGATATTACAAGGCTGACAGTGGTTAATTTCATAAGATCACTTGTTAAATAGCTGCTGCACCTTCTCACTACAGCCAGTGCCCTGCCCATATGTTTAGCTATTGCATCCACTTGTGTTGACCAGGATAACTGACTGTCAATGTGAATGCCAAGTAGTTTTGTTTCCTTCACCTGATCTATTGGTGTATCATTTATTAGAAGTTTGAGACATGGCCCTTTCTTCAGAGAGTGACATGATTACTATACTTTTAGTTTTTGCTACATTCATTACTAGTCTATTGTCAATGATCCATTTCTCCACTGACTTTAGTTCCTCACTCAGTACATTATTCAAGTCAGCTGATGACAAGGCAGAAGTGTACACAGTCGTATCATCTGCATACATGACAAGTTGTGCACGTCTTAAGGCCAAGGCCAGGTCATTTGTAAAGATTGAGTACATCAACGGGCCGAAACAACTTCCCTGTGGAATACCACAGTTCAGCTCAACGCTATCAGAGAAACTTCCATTAAAAAAAACTTTTTGTTTTCTTTTGGTTAAATAACTTCTCACCCAAGCAACTGCAGATGGACAAAAACCATAGCACGCCAACTTCTGAAGAAGCAACCCATGGTCGATCAGATCAAAAGCAGCAGTAAAATCAAGTAAAACAGCTCCACAAATCATCTTTTTGTCCAATGATTTATACCAGTCATCTGTCATGTGTATTAAAGCTGAACAGGTTGAATGGCCTTTCCTGTATGCATGCTGAAACTTTGTAAATAGATCATTTTCAAGAAAATATGCTCTAATTTGCTCTGACACTGCTTTTTCAAGAATTTTGCTCAGGGCTGGGAGTAAGCTTACAGGACGAGTGTTAGCACCATTAAAAGATGCGTTTTTATCTTTAGGCAGTGGAACAACTTTAGCAACTTTCCACTCCTCAGGAAATTTTGATTTCTTTATGCTGTTATTGAAAATATGGCAAATAGGATTTGCTAAATAGTTTGCAGCAATTTGTATCAATTTATCATCAATGTTGTCTATTCCTGCTTGTTTGCTGTTACAAGTTGCTTGAATAAGTTTTAAAATGGTGTTTTCATCCACTTCATGCAACTCAAAATAACAAGTTTTATCTTTCATAATTTGTTGAAGATAGGGCATTGAACATTGATCAGTCTGTTTTACAACTGTGTTTCTTAGTTTTTGCACTTTATCATAGAAAAATGTATTCAGATTGTTTGCTATATCGCCTGGTTTAGTGATAAAAATTCCATTGCTTTCTATAAAAGTGGGCTGGCTGTATTTATTTCTTCCATTATGTTGTTTAATACACTCCAAAGCTTTTTATCATCATTCCCTGCTTGCTTTAACTTTGCTGCAAAGTACTGTTTCCTTTTCTTTTTATTGAGCTTAGTAACATGGTTTCTTAGTTTACAATAATCTTCTCGATCTTTGATGTGGCCACTATTTTGCTTTTTTTGCTTCATCCCTTGCTTTCATATGCATTTCCAATTCATTATCTATCCAAGGAACTCTATGAATCCTGGCTGTCCATTTTCGAATAGGTGCATGGATACTTACAACAGGTTGTAACTTATTTAAGAACATTTCCAGTGCTTTATCAGGGTCGTCTTCCAATAGTACATCATTCCAATTTAGTGTCTGAACATCTTTTAGAAAAGCTTCATTCACAAATGTCTATAACATCTTCGATAAATAATTCTAGGACGTGCTTTTGGAGCGACAACTTTTTTGGAGATGGCCACTAGATTGTGATCACTATATCCAATGGGAATTGATACAGCTTTGGTGTACAAACTGTGCTCAGATACAAAAATATGATCAATGCAGGTTGAAATATCACTACCCATATAATGGATGTTACAGCTGCAGATCTTCTGAGCTGTTTCATCTCACGTCATGTTTGTAGATTCTTCTACATAAAAGTAAAAGTATTTAGTTAATCTATTATAATTGCAAGTATTTTCACAGTAACTAAGTTACAGTGTGGAATTGGCTCTGTGAGTAGAAGTCATTTAGCTTTTTTTTTTTTTTTAATGCTAACTTCCTGTTGGCATAGTTGTTTCCTGTTTAGTTCATTTCTATGGGGTTTCACTGCCTCAGTTTAAAAATAAAAAAAAATACTTTAAGATCAGGCATTGAACAGTGAGTTGTTGGTGGTTTTCTCTGAAAACATGTTAAAGTCTGACAATTTGAAACAAAAAGCTTCTATGCACAGGGTCATTTACCTACATGTGTCATTTACTGGACACAAGTTTAAAAAAGCTTAGTGAAATCTTAAATATAATCATGTTCACTATGTTTTACTGAAAAATGTATTCATATGCATTTTAAATTTCTCAAAGAGGGGGCTTAATCAGTTCTGCAATTTTAAACAAGAAATCCAAGAACCTGTTTATATTTCTAACACGTTTAGATCTAGCTTGTGTTTACAGTGAACAAAACTAAAATCACTGATCCACATAACGTATTACTAACACACAACATGTCTCCTTTAATCTATTTTTGAACTCTGTGCACATGTCATCATCCGTTTGTGCGAGTTACTTCCTGCTTCTTTCCACAAGTTTGACATCAGAGCATCAGGGCAGATCCTCCATGAACCTGCCACACGTTAAGGTACATTTTATGCATTTAATCTTATTTTTTGTGCCTGTTCTTTTACATTAAACTTGTCCAGAAAGTGAAATCTCTCTATATTAAGTCATTCTGTCAGTGTATTTCTGCTTTGAACTAGTTTGCATTTCCTGTTCTTTACCCACAGCCGTCCATGGCACTTTGAAAAGACGTATTTTGACTCATTTTTCAAGGTAAGACTACCAAGAACTTAAAAAACTATACATTTACAAGAAATCAGACAAGGCAATGTAACTACTAAGCTAAATTGATTGCTTGATTGGCAGACAAAGTACTTTATCAGTGTTATTTCTGTTTATAGAGGTAAAATCTTCTCAAACCTGCTAAAAATACAAAGACATTTTATTATAAACATTACATTTTATTCCATATTGTAGATTCCACTGAACATTCTGCTGGTTTTCGTCCACTTTGAGGTTTATAATATGAGTCTTTTGGTCACACACACGAAGCGGACAAGGGTAAAAATACTGTCTAAAAAGGTCTGTGCGTGCAAAATGTGAAGTGTGTGGCAAAACCGAGCTGTTTCGCAACGTTTCCTCAGCACCCACTAGATGTTTGTCACTTTCCGTCAATGTGGCGCAGTGTCAGAGAATATATAATATGAGACTTCAGAGGAGGCAAAAGAACTAAGACTGTACAGGAGTCGACTAAAGTAATGTCGTATTGATCGATTAGGCGACTGAAAGCGGCAATAGACAAAACTAGCAAGTCACACTGCAAAAACTATGAATCCAGACTTGCTTAAAATTATTTGGAATCAGAATTTTAATCCAGATTTGAGCTGCTTTAACTGGATAAGATTTAATTGCTTAAGTAATGTAGAACATTTCACTGGTTTCAAGGTATAATAGAGAATTTGCCTTAAAATAAGACCAAAAAATTGCCAATGGGGTAAGAACAGTTTTCTTAACTCAAGGCCCGGGGCCAGATGCGGCCCTCCACCTCATTTCATGCGGCCCTCAAGGTCTTATAAGGTTTACCTAAGGTTTTAATTTTAAATAGTACCATGGAGTAATTTGGGTCTACATGAAATTATTTGTCTAAAACTTAAAGAGTAAGTGAATTTTCAGACTAACGCAGACGTATATTCAGTAATTGTGACTTACAATATACAATATACAATACTCAAATACAACCATTATTTGTAGTACGTCAAAGATTAGTAAGGTTAATTTTAGTTACAACTGGCCCTTCGAGGACAACCTCAATGCCAATGTGGCCCTTTGTCAAAATGAGTTTGACACTCCTAAATATATTGTCTTGAAATAAGAAGCAATGTTTGAAATCGGCTCAAAACACTTCAAAACAAGGAAACACATCTCGGTCTCTACAATAAATCAAGGTTAAATTAGTCAAAAAGCTTGAAATTAGGTTCAATCAAATCCTAGAATTAAGCAACTTTAACTTGTCTTGAAATTCATTTTTTGCAGTGCTCATAATTTTGAGCATAACAACCATTTATACCAGAGTCAGAAGAGCCACAAACTAAAATATAGCTCTGAATATGTTATACCAGGGGTTCTTAACCTTTTTGACCTCGGGGCCCGAATATTCATGTAGATAGTAACCTGGTGCCCAATCTCCTATTAAATGTACTGTACTTTACTGATTTTGTGGCCCTCAAGGAGGTGCTCACGGCCCAACTTTGGGCCCCGGCCCTATGGTTAAGAATCACTGTGTTATACCATATAAAACATGTGGACATTTTTTCTTTTATATTGTTTTTTATTACTGAGGCCTCCATGTGGTTAAAGAAAAAGTGAATAAAAGTAGATAACTAGGTTCAGACTGTCCTTCCCAGAAAAATTCTATGTGACTTGCTGTACCCCCGGTGAATTTTAGGTTTTATAGTCATTAGGGTTGCAACAGTACGATAAAACAAGATGCTAAAACACAGGTTTGGTTAAAATTGTTATGTTCAGTTTATTGTCGGGCCACAATCAATACAAAAGAAATCATTCTGGGGGTGGCATGAAAGCATCTCAGGGACCAAATTTGGCCCCCGTGCCTTTGTTTTATACTGAGGAATGCAAGTAAACTAGATTTTCATGCTTAAAAAGTCAGATTAAACTTGCAAGGTTCTCCTTGTCATTCTAATACATAAATTAACAAACACAAATGTTAGACAACAACATGTGTGTTAGTCACTTTCACCATCGAACTATTATTCAACTAAACACTTACAGCCCTGAAAAGTACGAAAGTTCACTACTCAAATAAAAATGTATCTGGCAAAAGTCAAAAGTGCTGCTGAAACTCCATTCCTTTTCCTTCAATCGATATCACCCTAAAGTAGCGTCAAAACACATCAAACTTTACAGACACGATTTTGAGTCTGACTTTTAACATTTAACAAAATTTATTTATTTATCAAAAAGTTCATCAAATCAATTTTACTCAAAAACTGCAACTTTTTGACTAAAATAAACCTCAATAAAAGCAAGTTGTTGTCATTTAGACGATTTTGTTATGATACACAAAAATAAAATCTGCCTGCATGGTCACAAAATAGACTGTTATTTGGCCTAATTCTATTGAATTATGTTCATAACTTTTCACCGCCAGAAAGTGCATCTTTAATCTTTAAGATATTCAAACTACTCAGTAAAAACTTTTGTATTTAAAATGTCAACAAAATGAATTAATATGTTGTGCAATACGTTGCGTAATGTGGCCTATTGCAGAGTGGTGTGGCCACATGTAAAGTACAGTTCACTAAAGAAACAAACAACAGGAGATCTTCCTTCAGGCAAAGTCCACTCTAAGTAAAAAAAAAAAAAAAAAAAACAGAAAATAGATTTGTATTAATTATTAATAATTTGTAGCTACAACAAAAACATCTGCATTTACCTGTGATAGCTCAAAAAAATTTTTTTTTAAAGTATTCCAACTGGCTCTGTGCACAGAACATCAGTTAGCTTGTTTATGTTCAAAACAGTGAACTTCTGTACATATGAGCATTTCCTGTTCAGTTTATTTCTATGAGGTTTTCACTATGTCAGTCTAAAATAAATAATACTTAGAGGGTCAGACAGTGACAGTGAGTTTGTGGAGAATGTCACAGAAAACATGTTAAAAACTTTACAAATCAGAGGAATATTTCACCAAAGAAAAAGAGACGTGTTTGTGTCTAAATGCTGTATTTATTCATTTTAGACTGATGTAATGAAAACCTCATAGAAAAGAACTGAACAGGAAATGCTCATAAGTACAGAAGTTAGTTAATTATCATGTAGACCAGGGGTGGGCCGGTATTTTTCCAGGAGACCATAATCAAAACCAGGCAAGTGTTAGAGGGTCGCATCATTGGTGTAACAAATTCTCATTATTGCAACCAACTTTCTGTAAAATATTGTCCATTTATACTATTATCGTGTCTATTTATTGTATTATGTATTGAGAACACAAGTGCAAATCAATCAAATAAATGAAATAAAAGAATAGCACTTTGTCAAAAATGTAAAACGGGATGATGTGGACACTATCTAGCTCTAAATCTGCTGCTTGTTACAGTTGAATTTTACCATAAAGAGGCACAGCTTTTCAGTTCCTGTTCATATTTTAAGCAGTTTTATTTCATGTTTATGTTTCACAATGAGCAAAGTGTAAATTACTCATCTAATAAAGTCATAGTTTATTATTACAAAACACATTATGTCTCCTTTAACGTGACCTCTCTTTGCTGTGCGCAGGTTGTCTCCATGACGACAGCGACCATGAAGACGACGACTCTGCTTTGTGGAATATTTATATTTTTCTTCCTGGAAACGAGAAGTGAGTCGGCGACAAGTGAAAACAGCAGCTCCGACCACAAAGCCAGCCCCGACGCAACCGTCAAAACTCCTACGTTCGACTTCAAACCTTCGTCTTCGAGCAACACGACCGTCCCAGGAACCGAAAAACCCACAAACTTAGACACGACTTCCATTCCGAGTGAAGCTAAAGTTTATTTTACACCAACAGAAGTGAAATTAATTGAAGAGAAGCCTACAGTGTTACCAAAATCAGACCCAGCGTTGCCAAAAAACACGACCAGATTTCAGCCAGTGTTGAATATCTCAGTTACTACAGCGACAGTAACAATGAGGAACAAGGCGACGCCAAAAACAGAAGTGTCAGCGAATGCAGCTGGATTATTGACAAGCTTAGCCGCAAACAAAACAACAATTATAAATACTACAGAGCCTCCAAAGGCAGAACCAGAAGGATTGTCGACAAATTCAACGACAGGAATGAAGAAATCAGCAGATATGAGTAGTACGATGTCGCCAAAAGCAGAAGTGTCAGCTAACGCAACAGAAAAATTGACTGCTTTGACAAAAAATATAAATACTACAGCGGCACCGACAACGGAACCGATGATTACAACCAAAATATTGACAAGTTTACTGACCACGACACATAAATCGGTAGATATGAATAGTACGATGTCGCCAAAAGCAGAAATGTCAACTAACGCAACCAAATATTGACCACTTTAGCTAAAAATATAAATACTACAGCTGCACCAACAGCAGAACCAACGAATTCAACCAAATATTGACCACTTTGACCAAAAATATAAATACTACAGCGGAACCAACAACGGAACCGATGAATACAACCAAAATATTGACCACTTTAGCAAAAAATATAAATACTACAGCGGAACCAACAACGGAACCAACAAATTCAACCAAAATATTGACAACTACAAGTTTAACGACCGCCGCAAATAAATCAGCAGATGTAAATGCTACCACGGCAGTTGTTTTCGAGAGCGGCAACGCAACTTCTGCGTCCGCAATCGCCAAATTTAACCAAACCAGTGCAGTTTTCAATCAGTCTTCAACTACGACCGAAATGCCGACTTCCAAAGCTACAAATGGGACTCCGGTTGTGAAAAATGTTACAGACGGGACAACGCGGCTTCCACCGAAATCTCACCCGACGACCGCGGTTTACAACACAACTATCGCGGAAGTATCGTCGACGAACTCAACGACTGAAAACGCAACTGCGGGAGGTTTGATACCTTTCGTCGTCACCAAAACGAAGACTACGGAAAAGAAGAATTCTACCGACGCGAGCACGCAAAAGCCCTGTTCGACCAAAGACGTGGTGAACACTTGTCTGATCGCCATCGCGTCTTTGGCTTTCGTGGCGACGGTTTTCATGGTGTGCACCATAGTTCTTTGCACCAGGCTGTCGGGCAGGAGGTACAGAATGAAGAGGCAGCAGGGCACGGAGATGACCTGCATTTCGTCGTTGATGCGTGAAAGGCCGTTGAACTCGCCCCACCGTTACACGAGGCAGCGCAGCCCGGTGAGAAACGGAGTCCTGGTGATTCATAACTGCGGCGACAGCGACGATGAAGGAGGAGATAATCTGACTCTGAGCAGTTTCTTACCTGATAATGATCGTTATATTTAGAGGAAGTGCTGAACGAGGCTCGTGTGATGATACTGTTTGTTTACTGTGAAGATACTGATGTGTATTTGTGTACAGGTGTAATGTATAGAAAAAAAGTTAAATAAAGTGCTGTTTTTTTGGTAAATTCATCTCTTCAGACTCTTGGTGAGCTTCCACTAGCCCTAACTGGCTCTACTTGGTCTGTTTGTTTCCATTAGTCTTTAGAATGTGGTTCTATTTCTATAGCAACTGCTCACAAAAACTAGTCCCTGCTCAGCCTGGTTAGAACCAAGGCTAAGCAGATAATAAAAAGTACCTGGTCCCAGAGAAACTAGAGGAAACAGGGTTGAGTAGATCCAAGTAGTCGAGTCAAACAGAGCTAGTGAAAACACAACATCTGTCATGTTAGTCCAGAAGTGTACAAAAATCGTAGCCTGATGTATCAGGTTTCAAGGTTTCATTTCACTCCGTGTAAACCGTCTGACATCTAACCATTGGAGTTTGTTTGTTCGATGACAGGCAGGTCTTTTTTTAACAAATCACTCCCATTTGTTCATTACCCGACGTTACGTATTCTGACCAACACATCAGTTTTAGTCTGGGAAGTCCAGCGTAAACACGGACATTAGTGATCCTTGCCGTTTCCACAGAGCGAAATGAAAGCGACTGATACATCAGGTTCGAGCGGCTCCATCACATCATGAAAAAGGTGAAATTTGAATCTAAATTTTCTGCAGCTACTACTTTAACGGCAAACTTGCAGAACTACAAACAGACGCTTGAATTTGACGTCACCGCTTAATTTCTGTTCACTGATTGGTCGATCGTTTCTCAAGCTCGATTCAAGCAGCAACAAACACTGAAATTACTGACCTGTCGCTGAAGTGAAATGAAATGGATTGGAGGCACTAGGTGGCACTAGCCTGGCTACAAAAAGTAGTTCACTGCACAAAAAATTCCTAACATTAGACATGTGTAAAATAACTAATGGGATTTTGTGGCAGAATAAAATATTAAAGGCATTCAGATTCTGCACTTGAATTAATACAAGCCAAGATATTAAGAATAACCCAGAATCAAAGCAAGTTAATAAGAACAAATTAATTATTTTATGTTTGGAAGATGTGCAGACACCATTGACCCTGTGCATAGAAGCTGTATATTTTCAAATTGTCAGACTTTAGTGTTAACATTCACAGACAAACACATCTTTTTATAAACACACTTTGGTTCTTTGGTGAAATATTCTCCTCATTTGTAAAGTATTAATATGTTTTCAGAGAAAACCACCAACAACTCACTGTTCACTGCCTGATCTTAAAGTATTTTTACATTTTAGACTGAGATAGTGAAACCCCATAGAAATGAACTAAACAGGAAATGAACATGCCAGCAGGAAGTTAGCATTTTTGAAAACAAATAAGCCAACTGACTTCTGTTGCAACATTTGAAGGATCAGACGTGGAAATATATCGTCTGGCCACTGTCTCTCTTTTTCAAATTTCAGTGAGCTTGATTGACAGGTTAATTAGCCAATCAGGGACATGCATCATCTCCTGTATGAAAACCAACATGGCTGCTGCTTACGACAATAAATATACTGATAAACATTGTGGATTTCTGCAGAATCAATGTGAGATGAGTGAAGTTAGATTTTGGGCTGAACAAAAGACTACCAATCAATTTCTTACTGGATCCCAGGCAAGTCACATAGTAATTATTTACTAGATTAAATGACACTTTTGCCTCTAAATTAGCTGACATTACTGGACTAATCAATTAGTTGTGATTAGGCTAATAACTTGTTGCAGCCTCAATAATAGCAGGCCTTTAGAAAATGTACGTGAGCATTGAACGGATGTCAGTAACGTTATTTATCAGATACAGAGGCTGAGGTGATGTGTGCGTAAGTGAATGAGATGTGAGATGTGTGCGAATACCGTCACTGCTTCCCGTTTGAAGCTGGTGGTTTTTGGCCGACAGCGTGAGGAGGAAGCAGCACAGAAACCGCAAAAAACACAAGAGCACACAGTCATATTCTAAACGCTTTGAACCGTATCTGAGCCGAGTGGAGGATGTGTGCGCCACGTGACCTCGGCAGATCAAAGATGTGTCCACCCAATACGTCCAGCAGATGGCCTGATGGTTTTCATTTAGCAGCGGGAGACAGGAAGGCTGGAGCTCTCTGGAGGTAACTGCTGCTGGTAAATAAAACTGTTTATACTGTCAAAAGTCTCGCAGACGTAACGCTTGGATGATCTGATTTGAATGCGAGGTGTTTGAGGTGTAGTAATGACTAGAGAGCGTAGGCAAACCCAATAAACTAAAGATATGCTTAACTATTTAATGATATGTTATCCCTTTATCATAGGGAAGGGAGAAGAGAGGTGTTATTGGACAAGTTTTTAGTGGTGGGAGAAACTAGAGCAGCCAGAGGAAAACTGCACAGACACGGAGAGAACATGCACACGTGACAGAAAAGCTCCAGAGCCGATCCCAGAACCTGTTTGCCAGAGCATTTACTGCTAGGCTACAACTGACAGAGAACATTTACAAAGAAAGACAAATCCAGCAACTCAGAGGTCCCCAGCCATCAGTTTTGGGTTCTTTTGGGACAATCTTCTACCAGCCCCCAGAGGTTTTTTAAAATATCTTTTATTTTATAATCAATCACTTCTCCCTCGAGCTTTACTCTTTAAATATACCATCGCGTAATCCAATAAACAGCCAATTCAAGCAGTAAGAGAGGTAAAAATACATATAGTAATTATGCCCTTTATGTTGTTGTTATTGGTGCTACCCAATCTCGATTGGTCCCAGGGGAAAGAAAATTGCCGTTTTCAAATAATGCACGTGTTTCACTGCCCAGAACGACATCCACCACTGTTACCTGACACTGTCGTTTCCCCATCGGGGTTACCAATAAATTGCCAAAACTGACATTTTCAGTACTTAAACTTCCAGAAACGGTTAAAAATGTTCTCTGTCTCTTGTAGTCTTAGATCACCAGTCACATTGGTTAAATAAAGTCTGATAAGTAAGTTTAATAACATTTACTTTTGATAAGTCACATGAGATCTCGTACTTTCATTACTCATAAAATCATCAATTTAACACTAATGTCAGTGAACTCGATGTTTCTCTGCTGTTGCCATAAAGTTTTTTAGCACTTAATTAATGTCTTTCCACAAACGCTAGCTGATATTAATATGACCTCATATTCAACTTAAAATACACATATTTAAAAGTAAATGATAAATATAGCATATTTTATTTTTTTCGTCCTCGTAGGTGTTTCCGTAGTCAAAGACTAACATTTGTGCAGAACCTTCTGGGCATGTGCACATCAAATTTTGACTCAGGGCCAGAGAGTTAATTAAAGGTTCACTATGTAACTTTTTAGCTAAAAAAACAACTTGAAGAAAAGTTAATTGGATGTTTTTATTGGACAAAACACTAAAAATAACCCCTTCTATAGAAATCTTCTTCCTTTAGCCATAATATTCCACAGTGTGACATGAAACTGATGTACATTGATAAAAAATGCCCCAAGCTAATGATTTAGTGTTCTATTTCATTAAGATTATGCATTTGATTTTTCAAGAACGTCGTGGGTGATTAGTGTCATGAGTACTTACATGAAAAATTTACTTGTTTCAACTGACTCCTATTCATTTTCACCACTCACTGCTGACATCTAGCACACTGTGATGTCATCTGCTTTCACATTTCTCGTTGTTTTTGCTCAGTTGTTTGCGGCGAGCCTGTCATGTCCGTGAGCGTTCGCAGAGCTTGGCCAGTGTAAACCGTGAGGACGCAAAGGCAGCCACACTGATGCGCCTGATGACCATATAAAGCGTGACTTGTCTTGACTGATTGCGTTGATTTGCCGGGGCCACTCGAAGCCGGTCACATTGTAGCCTAAAGTGGTCACACGCAGCCTGTGAGTGTAATTGCTCAGGGCTGCTGCTGCTGGGGCTAAAGGAGAGAAAACAGTGTATTGTTTCACACACAGAGGGGTTCAGGTCTACACAGGAAACACTCAAGAAACTATTACCGCTCATTTTCACCTTCACACACTTTGTTTGTTTTCTAGGCGCTGAAATAACCAGATGAGAACAACAAAGACGTGTTCTTCACAAAGTGGAAAATGACATAATAGTTTAGGCAAAAGAATCAGTTTTCTTTATTTATGACAAGATTTGATGAAAAGTAAACATGATCAGAGTCAGGCCTAAACACGGACAGGACTAAACGTGGACCAGAGTCAG
Source organism: Mugilogobius chulae (assembly GCA_038363315.1). Taxonomy (NCBI): domain Eukaryota; kingdom Metazoa; phylum Chordata; class Actinopteri; order Gobiiformes; family Gobiidae; genus Mugilogobius; species Mugilogobius chulae. The sequence continues at coordinate 3,026,961 of CM076409.1, read as the reverse complement.
GACTAAACGTGGACCAGAGTCAGGACTAAACGTGGACCAGAGTCAGGACTAAACGTGGACCAGAGTCAGGACTAAACGTGGACCAGAGTCAGGACTAAACATAGACCAGAGTCAGGACTAAACTGACCATAGTCAGGACTAAACACGGACCAGAGTCAGGACTAAACTGACCAGAGTCAGGACTAAACATAGACCAGAGTCAGAACTAAGCGTGGACCAGAGTCAGGACTAAACGTGGACCAGAGTCAGGACTAAACTGACCAGAGTCAGGACTAAACATAGACCAGAGTCAAGACTAAACGTGGACCAGAGTCAGGACTAACACGGACCAGAGTCAGGACTAAACATGGACCAGAGTCAGGACTAAACACGGACCAGAGTCAGGACTAAACGTGGACCAGAGTCAGGGCTAAACGTGGACCAGAGTCAGGACTAAACGTGGACCAGAGTCAGGACTAAACATGGACTAGAGTCAGGACTAAACGTGGACCAGAGTCAGGACTAAACGAGGACCAGAGTGAGAACTAAACATGGACCAGAGTCAGGACTAAACGTTGACCAGAGTCAGGACTAAACGTGGACCAGAGTCAGGACTAAACATGGACCAGAGTCAGGACTAAACGTGGACCAGAGTCAAGACTAAACGTGGACCAGAGTCAGGACTAAACACGGACCAGAGTCAGGACTAAACGTGGACCAGAGTCAAGACTAAACGTGGACCAGAGTCAGGACTAAACGTGGGCCAGAGTCAGGACTAAACACGGACCAGAGTCAGGACTAAACATGGACCAGAGTCAGGACTAAACACGGACCAGAGTCAGGACTAAACGTGGACCAGAGTCAGGGCTAAACGTGGACCAGAGTCAGGACTAAACACAGACCAGAGTCAAGACTAAACGTGGACCAGAGTCAGGACTAAACACGGACCAGAGTCAGGACTAAACACAGACCAGAGTCAGGACTAAACGTGGACCAAAGTCAAGACTAAACGTGGACCAGAGTCAGGACTAAACGTGGACCAGAGTCAGGACTAAACGTGGACCAGAGTCAGGACTAAACGTGGACCAAAGTCAGAGTCAAGACGATTAAAGTAAGGTTTTCAAATTGTATTAAGCTTCACACAACTTTGGGGAGGTTTGTGCTGTGGTAACATCATGGGACAAAAACTGTCAGGTTAATTTAACATAATGTGGAAGCTTTAACACTTAGACAAGGACAAAAGTTTGAAGTCGTGTCCTTGAAAGTTCTGGTCACTCACTTAACCCGGCACCTTTTAAAACTTCCACCTAACGAGAACAATCTGTGAGCGGGCCCAGGCTGCTCAGACACGGCTGGAGAAAAGGGGGAGGAGAGATGCAGCAGACAGAAGAAGGAGGGATTTGCTCACGGTTAACGTCTTTCTGCACAATCCAGACACGGGTCCAGGCTGAAATCTGAAACAGCGAGAAAGAAGAGAAGGAGAAGAAGAAACCCACCAGCACCAGCACAATAAGTCTATGAGCTCAGACTTCCACACAACTTTACAAACTGCATGCTTCATCTACTTCTACTACTGGTGAGTGCAAGATTTGTTGCTACAATCTACAAAATGGCATGTTTAAATTGAATTAGTGTAGTTTTTGTTGTTGTTAATTCTGTGAGGGAAAAGCAGTTTCACCCTTCCCCCTTTTCCAGATGAGAGCAGAGGTTCCTGTCAGCTTGTGCGCAGCAGATGGAGTAGTGGAAAGACAAAAGTCTGCTGGACACAAAGCCAGAGAAGTAGACCAACAGCACTGTACTGGTTATATTATTTTAGATGTGGCTTCCTCTGACTCAAATAAACCAGAAACAGACTCTACTCTTTTACACATGTGCTTTATCTGATGAATTAAAAGATAAAACTGCTTCTTTTAAAGGAGGCTTATTATATCTGTAACTATCTGTAACCATGTCAGAACAGTGTCTCTCATCTTTAAATTACTCTAAGCTGTATTTGGATTGATTCTCTGTTTTCACTTACCACCTATCCCCGCCCACTAGTCTGTATTTACTTGCGATTAACATTAAGTTATTAAAAATGTGTTGCTTGTTACAGTTAAGTTTTACAATGAGAGCCGTAGCTTATCAGTTCAGCAGTTTTGAACAGGAATTCACTGGACCTGCATCTATTTCTAAGCAGCTTTAGAACAGTTTTGTGTTTTACAATTAGCAAAATGTAAATTATAAATCTATCAATGTCATAGTTTGTGACTAAATATGTGGAAAAAGCACCTTAGGTCATCTTTAAATGTCCCTATGCTACACAAACTTCTGCCTTGATAGATTTTAACCTGATACTTTATAATAATGTCACCTCACCAAAAACATAAATGCAGTTGTCTTTTGTTTCATTCACAGATGTTAATGTAATATAGGATGTTTACATATCTAAAGCTCCATGTTTCAATCCCTCACCATTCCGGCCTATTTTCCCTAAAACACCTGACTAAAATTGTCTACAATTCAAACTGAAATTATTTCTGAACATTTGGAGAAAAAACAATTGTTTGGACTCTTTTTTCTTTTTCTTTGCTATTTTTTGTGTATAAATTTGAAGATCAGTAAAGCTGGGGTGCACGGTAGCAGAATGGTTAGAGTTGTGGCTTTCCAATAAGGAGGTCGTGGGTTCGACTCCCGGGTCGGACCATATCAACATCTCACAATCTCTCTGGGTGGAGTTTGCATGTTCTCCCCGTGTCACCGTGGGTTTTCTCCGGGTACTCCGGTTTCCTCCCACCTCCAAAAACATGTATGTTTAGGTTAATTGGGCATCACTGTAAATTTCCCTTAGTGAGTGAATGAGAGAGTGAATGGTTGTCTGTTTAACCCTGCGACGAGTTGGCCACTGTCCAGGGTGTTCCCCGCCTAAGGCCCAAAGTCACTGGGATAGGCTCCAGTCGCCCGCGACCCCTAACGGGATTAAGCGGTAGAAAATGAATGAATGAAAGTAAAGCTGGTCTGAATGACATATTCAGACCAGCTTTATTACATGATTTGGGTTTTGACAATTTCTCCTCAAAATCTGACGGTATTTTTATTGACTACCAATACATTTAAAAGGTTTATGCCGAGCCCATATAAAAGTCCTATTACATGACTTTTATCAGATGGTGAACAAAAATTAATTATTAGAAAAAACTGGTAGGGTACCGGTTAAATTGAAACTTTTAAAATTCAAGTTCAGAAAGGATAAGATCTTTAAAGTGAGGCTAAACACTCAGAGCCTTACTCCGCCCACAACTGCACCCCAAACAGACTCGCTAAAGTGGGAGATGCCCAGTGGGTGTGAACAGGCATTGACTGACAGCACCAAATATGAACAGCGAGTTTGGCGAGTGATGTGAGTTTTGTGTTGGAGCGATCCTGACGTGTGGTGAGCTTTACAGCTGCTGAGGCTGTGCACAGGTCTAGTTGTTTACTTGCAGTTCAAGATTCCTTTTCAATAACTTTGCAAACATATGTATGAAACCTTTCCTTTACATAAGCACATGAGCTCATGTGAGTATTTTCTAAAATTGAAAATGAGAAAGATCAAAGACCAAAATGAGTTTGAACCTTCTGCACCCTTTGCTCCTCGCACCACTCGCTTATCCATCTGAGTGACCACTTTCAAACTCTCCACAGCAGCGATGTCAGAAGGAGGAGTTTCTATATTCCATCTTGGCGGTTTGGCTTTGGCGTCAACTTAACGTGATGTTGGCATGAACTGAAAATGCACTGATAGTTGTGCACTGATGAGTGAGTTTGCAAAAAAAAAAAGGCCTTGAAACAGTAGATAATTCCATTTTGACCCCAAACACAGCTTGGCAGTGTAAAAAAGCAGTTTCTCCGTTTATTTTCACTGTAAAGGACTGATTTGGATCTTTTAAAGAGAAATTGAATAGGCCTACTCTAGGGGCCTGATTTATCAAGCCAGGTGCTAAATTGCGGGTGCAAAGTATAAATTCATGTTATTTGCAAGCAATTTATGCAAACTTTAATATTGGAAGATGTACATATAACACATTACACAAAACAGATATGCACCACCTCAAATTCTGCATCTTTAGTGTCTGTGTGAAAGAAAAAATGTCAGCTACGCCAAGTTTTTGCTCCCCCTAACCTGTTTTTTCAGTAGTGTAATAAGTAAAAACTGAAAGAAAGAAGAGAATTTTTAAAAGTACCTTGTTTTTGTGTTGTTTTGCAGGTACGACACAAACATGACGGCGGTTTTCCAGCTGATCGTTCTCCTCTTCGTCTCCTCCGTCCGCAGCACCTTGGCCAGTCCTCTCGCTCTTTTCAGCTCTTTTGAGGGAAGCACGGACGAGGATGAAGCCTTCAACATCACATCATCTCCTTTCACTCCGACATGGCCGCCTCCGAGTCCACCGGCACCGCCACACCTGCCGCCGGCGACCCACACGTGAACGCGACGCCCTGAAGCGAGTAGAGGACTTCCTGCGAGAAAACACACTCTTAATCCTCGTCACCATCACTCTAATCTTTCTGATATTCCTGATTCTTTGCGGGGCGTTCTTCATGAGCCGCAAGCGCAAGGTCAACGCGTACTACCCTTCTTCTTTTCCTTCCAAAATGTACGTGGACCACCGGGACAAGACTGGAGGCGCCAAACCTTTCAGCGACCTGCCAGAGAAAGCGATATTGGAGCAGAGCTGTGAGCCGATGGACAGCCACAAGCAGCTTCAAGCGGACATCATGAGAGCTGCCAGGAGTCTGCGGACGTACGCAATAAATCCGCAGCCGAAGAAGGTCTGACGGGGGACGACAGCAGCCCTGATGAGAACCCCAGGCCGCGGACAGTGTTTTGGACGTCCTGCTGCCGAGCCTGCCGGAGGAGAAGGAGCCGTGTCAGATGTCTGTGAGCGAAGCGACGGCGGTTTCGTCCGAGGAAAGTCTGTCCTCCGCGACGAGTGATTTTCAGGAGGATTTATTCAACAGGAACGCACGGCCGCCGTCACTGCACATCCACGAGGACACGGCCACGCTGCAGCTGATCGCGGGAGAGAAAACTGCTTTCTGAACACTAAAATCACTCTCAAGAACATTTTCAAAAGAGACTTTAAAGGAGATATATTATGTAAAGTCTGCTTTTTTGAGTTTGTAACTAGTGTTCTTTCATCATTAGTTGCATTTGGACTGATTATTGCATGTTTGAGTAATCTTGTATTGTTCTGCAGATACTCGACTGCTTTCACCTACAAACTATTCTTGTCTATTTATTTTCAATTACTAAAGAAAATCTGATCTAACAAAGGATATTTACCTTTATCCACTCAGCCCACTTTTCCTGACAGCACATTTCAAGTCTAACTCTGGAAAATCCAGACAATATATTAAAAATATATCACCTGGTCATCTTGTCCCTCTTTCAGATTTCTGTAGCCGTGATTGACAGATTAATTAGCCAATCAGAGACACGCATCTTCTGCCGTCTGAAAACCAACATGGCTGCTTCAGATGAAAAAAAAATACATGAAAAAATATCACGTAGAACTGAAAAACATCGCAGATTTCTGCAGAATCAATGAGCGAAGTAAAAAACGATTTTAATGTGAGGTGAGTGAAGTTAGATTTTGGTCTAAATGACAGACGACCAATCAGCTTCTTTGTTTCATCTGCGTCACGCAAATAACTAACCTGATTGGCCGGTACGATGTGGATTTGATCTGAAACGCAGGCGGAGGGCGTGGTGACCAGACCCACTCTTCACAGTTTGCTGAAGCGTGGGTTCTGAATCCCAGACAGGCAAGTTAACGTTTGGGGGTAACTAACTTTTTTAATTGCAAATTAGTCAACTTTGTGTTTCCACTAAAAACTAAATTAAAAATGAAGCACTTTGTGGTGAAAAGTTAAAAAATTGTGTAGCCTACTGTGTACTGTAAGCAAGCTAACATGTTAGCTTGTATCTCCTGCAATCTCAAATTGATGCAAAAATAAACCAAAAATAAACCCAGCAAAGAATTCTACAAGATGTAAGCTTTCAGGAAGGTACAGCATGTGTAAAAAGTGATTATTACAAGCCAAACCTCATGTTTTATGAGGCTTGTATCACTGCGGTAGTTTGCTCTAAACCGCTGCAACATAATGTGTTATTGTGTCTACTGTAACTAAACCGGAAATGAGCTGCCAAGAAAAGTGGGCGGAGCAGAATAAGGTGAATAGGGCTCTAATTGTCAAACAAAAAATGTATGTTGAGTAATTTCTTTTCTTGTCTTGAAGCTTATGCGTGTCTGCTCAGACAATAATAAGTTATTTAAAATCTGCTGCTTCTTCAGTTTTACAATAGTCAGGGTTTACCAGTTCTGCAGTTTTGACACTAGTTTATATTTCAAAGCCATTTTAGATCAATTTTGTTTTACATTAAACATAATGTAAATTACAAAGCTACATCTTTTTAGTGTAATACTAATACAAAAGAGTAAAAAGGGATATCCCTTGTCATCATACTGTATTTGTTTGCAGGACATTCCTGCGTTTAAAATGCCAAATGACACGAATATTTACATCGGGTTAATGTCAAAGATTTGTACAATTTGGAAAAAAAAAATCTAATTGTGTTTGAATTATAGAATTCTGTTCAAAGTTCATATTAAAGGGACAGTAAAGGCCAAATTCTTTTTTCTATTTTGTTTTTAACAGCTTGCTCTCGATATATTGACTTTCATGTAGAAACAATAGTTCAATCTGCTCCTAACAATGCTTTATTATGTAAGTCATAAGGTTCTACAGAACATGACTTCAGATGCATTTTCTCAAAATACATTTCTTGCCGGAGGGAACAATATCTCACCTTATTGAAGTTTTAAGTCTAATATCTGCGGAGGGTCGGGGTCTGATCAGCCTTGTTTGGGTCGCTGAATGAGGATGTGAAAAGACCCAAATGACTCCAGGAAACATCACTGATGATAAATCCAGAAATGCATTCACCTAGAATGTATCTAAGAGTATTAACTAAATAAATATGATATTTTGGATGTGTGTGTTTTTTTTCTCCACAAAAAAGACTTTTTCTTTATGAAAACATGACTTGATTTAAAAAAACGTACATTCTTGTGAGTAAATTGCAGATTTTCTTCTGTTTACCTCCAGTGTTTCCCCATAGACACGTCCAGGAGCACTCACTAATGTCTGCGAACTAGGAATAGAAAAGAGTTTGAAAACTTTGAATATCGTTCAAAGTCTGCAGCGATCGAATTGAAAACCAGAATCGATCAGTTTTGCTCATGCAGCCGCTGACTTAAACACATATTATAGTTGTTTTAATAATAATACAACAGCGACAATGTTTAGAGAAACAAAGCATGAACTTGTGCTAGACCTGACTCTAAACACAAAATACTGTTTGCTGTTCAAATGTTATAAAAATACAACTTCTGAGCAATAGGGATTTTGTTTTAAACGTGATTTATTTTTAGTTTTAGAGAAAAAAAAAATCAAATAATGTGGCTGCAAAATCCAAAACTGAATTGAATCGTGACTTATGTGAATCGTCCCATCCCTCTACAAACAGAAAAAACAAATTCTAAAAGACTCTATGGCAACTACAGTAACATTTTCTAATGCTGAAAAAACAGAGGCCTTATGCGCTTTGCCAATTGTGTCTAATAAAAAAAAACAAGTTTAACTTTGGTTAATTGTGCAGCCATTATATTAAGAGCATCATGTCAAAGTAAATAAATTGTAGTTTACTTCAGTGGAACACAGTCAGATTCATAAACTATATTTAATTTTTTGTGCGTGTGACAAATAAAAATGTAAGTGCTGAGGTAGCAAGTAACTAAGTATTTTTACTCTCAAGTACTGTACATAAGTAGTTTTCTTGAGTATCTGTACTTTACTTGAGTATTACAAAAGCTGCTACACATTTATCACATAATAAACGTCAGAAATAATTATAAGTAATTAACTGTAAAGCCCATTTTACACTCACATACATTACAAACCAATTCTGTTTTAATTAAAATGTCTTAAAATCTGGATTTTCATCTCTATTTTTTGGTATTTTTTTCTTGTTAAGATGGTTAAACTTGGTAGACCTAATAATGATTTTACTTGTTTTGAGGTGATTCCTTGTTTGTTTGTTTTTTATAAATTTGTTTCATTTCAAGCCAAATTATTTGATAAAGACATTTGTACTCACCACATTGGCAAATTTGATTCAAGCCCAAATTTCTTGAAAACATCAGAAATGTCTTGACACAAGTAAAACATGCTACAAATTTTTAGCAATTTTTAATAATTAAAATGAATATTCCAGTCGTTTGAACTGAGATAAGAACATTTGGCAGTGTGTGTACTTTTTACTTTTTTGCCTAAGTATTTTTGCACATGTGTACTTTTACTTTTACTAAAGCAGTTTGAGCATGACTTTGACCAGAGCTGTTTTTTACACAAGTAACTGTACTTTAACTAACACACTGAACATGTTTTGTGTGTGTGTACAAATAAAAGTCTCCCACAAAACATCACATTTGACAACCTACAGTCTTTTGTATTTTTAAACATTTATTTTTTTCCAACAAAAAGGAAGCATTCCAAGCCAACGTCAAACACAAGAAAGCCAATGGACCCTTCTTAAGCCGCGTTTGCTCTTTGCATATAATAATAATAATAAAAGTTCAGTGATTAAAATATGAAGAAGCTCGTTTAGCTTTCCACACGGCGGCCGGAACAAGCAGCAGCAGCGGAAAACAATCTCTGAACAAAACAGTTTCATAAATAAGGCTCGTATCGTCTGCTTCACTTGTGCGTTATTGTGACAGGCGTTGAGTGTAGTGGAGAGTAGGGCTGGGCAGTACATAAGACTTTTAGGTAATAAATGTTTTCAATCAGGGCTGCAGCGAACTATTGTCTTGGTAATTAATCAGTTCTTTTGATTATTCGATTAGCTGTTCACATTGCAAATATAGGAGTAGAAGAAAATATCTTCTTTACACATTTTTACATTATCTAGTGTTCATTTTGGAGAAATTTCTGCTTCGTCTAAGTGTCTCATCACAAGTTTTGGAGTTTGTGTATTCTTAAGGTGGAGTACATGATTTTCACACTGCAAACATGACACTCCCTCTCATAAATCCTGTGATACATGGTTAATATCGACGCATATTCACTTTTGGTTGCAATTATAGCTTAAAAACTTTATTTTCCAAACAACAAAGTGAAACTGGAGAGGACCACCCAAGCTCAGCCAATCAGAGAGCAGCTTTTAGCTCCTGATTTAAACAACAATTCTTTCTTTTTCAGTTCAGACAGGACTCAGAGGTCTGTTTCTTTCACAAAGTGCTGCATCTACCACATACTTTTTAGTGAAAAACACTAAATTTAGTAAATTACAACTAATAAAATTTGTCTACCCCAGCTTTAATTAAACAATTTGACTACTAAATTAGCTGACAATTATTTCTTTAAAAGGTTACTTGCGATAATCTATTTTCAAAATGTCCAAAAATTTTATATAGAGAATCTAAATTATAGCAAAAATATTACAAAGAGAGCCGATTAAAATTAAAAAGTGACTCTGTAATTTCTGCACTTTTGTGATACATTTTATACTATGAGCTGCGTTCATGAGACATCTCAACTAGCAGCTACGGCTAAAACTATGATTATTTTGGTAATCAATTAGTTGGCTGATAATTCTTTCGATTAATCGATTAGATGCTTAGAAAGCAACAGTTACTTAAACACAAGATTTTTGGTAGCCTGGGTAACGTCATGGAAATGTAGATTTGAGGTTTGTCAAAAGTATCAAAAATCAGATTCTCATCAACACTAAAACTTGGTGG